>ML818364.1:71502-82730 GCA_009831015.1 Picea engelmannii | reverse complement strand
TAGTTATGTGAGACTAAAGAAAAGTTTGATGAAAATGCTAGTCTCTTGTTGTGAAAGTTAAGGAAGGTTGGCAGGTATGTGATCATATACACCAGGTATATTATAGAGTTACAAATCATATTTGGATGATGAAATTGATGAGGGATTTTGGTTAAGGTACATGTTGGGTACATGGTTGAGACAAGTAGTTGATGAGTTGGCACACACATGAGGTGTATAGTTGATGATGTTGGTACATATTGATGAATCATAGTTGATAAGTAGTTGATACATGATCGGTACATACTTGGCACATGGTTGGAGGCACTTGTTAGTAGTATTGTTGACACATGGTTTATGGATGATGTAGCATACTTGTATTGGTATATTATTAGAAGCACATATTGATCTTGGTGATGATTATGAGTTGTTGTGTTATGGTTGGTTGATGCACATCTTTGAGAGTTGTCTTGGTGATTGATCTTGGTGAGTAGATCTGATTTGGTTGATAAGATTGATGATACAGGTTGTTGTGACGGGTTATTTGTACAGGTTTGGTGCATGGTTGATGCACTTGTTCACGGTACAAGTTTTGTACAAGTTTGGTGCATTGTTGATGCATTTGTTCATGGTAAAGGTTTTGTACAGGTTTGGTGCATGGTTGATGCACTTGTTCATGGTACAGGTTTTGTACAGGTTGGTGCATGGTTGATGCACTTGTTTATGGTACAGGTTGATTACAGGTTGATTGGTACAGGTTTACAACAGTATATCTCATAGTGATAGTGTGACAGTGGTTCCATCATTCTACTTCTACTTCAGGGCAGTTGGACGGGGCAAGGACAGGTGGTTGTAGCCACCTTTTGGTTGTAGCTGGAGAACATCAGGGGTTGTAGCCTCCTTCTGGTTGTAGCCAGAGAATTGGGGAGTTGGAGCTTCCCTCAGGTTGTAGCCTAAGAAACTAGGGGGTTGGAGCCTCCTTCCAGTTGTAGCCGAAAATAAAGGAAGTTGGTGCTTCCAGTGAATGTAATTCTTCAAGACATATAAGAAAAAAAATTATGTGGTTTTCTCCCACTTTGGGTTTCCACGTAAAACATTGGTGTACTGTGTATGTGCATGATTGTTCATTTGTTCATTGCTTATTTACTTTGCAGTTATTGGATGATAATGTTACATTGATATAACACTTGGATTATATGGTTAAAAAGGATTGATTTTCTCTATTACTGATTCACCCCCCTCTCAGTAATCCAACAAGAAACTCCTTGGTCTCAAGTTCTTCTATCTGCTCTTCAATTGCTTTTTGGTCCCTTCTAATTCTTCTTGATGTTGGTCATGGAATTTTTTCTCTTCGATCACTTCCCAGGATGCAGATACGTTCCTGATGGATGTTAGGATTTGCTCCTCCTAAGATACAAAGATATTTTCGACTATTGCTGGGATTTGAGAGGTTTCTTAGAGCAACATTCTTCTTATTTAACAAATTCTTGAACATTCTTGAATACTTATTGATGGCTGATAATCCATGTCTTGCATATGGATTAGTGTATGGGGTTCTTACAGATCAAAAACTTATAAAGAAAATTTTGAGGCAAAGAATGCACTCATACTATCATGCTACTAAGGGCATGTTGTCACGAAGACCCTATTGACATGAGTAGTGAATCCAACCAAAAATCTATAAGAAACAATCACACACTCACTTTAAGACTAACTCCTTAAGAACTTCCCCGACAATGGCACCAAAAATGTCAGTCAAATTATATGATAATAATTTTGTTACATTTTATCATCAATCTGGGTTGGTAAACTTGTGAAGTGCTAGGAAAAATATATGTCGAGTTTACCTCAAAGTGTTTAAAACTTTTCAACTAACACACCACTCCTTAATTAACTACAAAGCAAAACTCTTAGAACTAGTTGCTCATATAATAATGAATATTCTAAGGTGGAATTGCAGGTTGAATACAAACTTTAATATTCAACAAAACTACGTTGAATTCACTCCATGAGTTAGATCGACAACCTTCATTTGGAAATATAACAATCAAAATGAGAAACTAATAAATGCAAGCAAGGGTTCTATCATGAGAAATTGTCAACCAATGAAAAATTTGTGAAAGGTGTGTGCATATATTGCAGCTCTAACAACTCCTTGTTCAAATAATCACCATTCACATTTATAGGCAAGTAAGAATGATAATCTTGTTCCAACAAGAATTAGTTTGAACCACACAACATGAATTATTTAACATTCACTACATAATCATGTCACACTTGCTACAAGAATTGAATAATCAAAACTGCAAAATGGATATGTTATGTAAATGATTGAAACCAAACTATTATAATGCACAAGTAACACTAAACTACGACGCTACTTATGAGATGAAAAGGGGCATGCCTTCACTCAGAAGCACGCCCATTATGTATCTACAAACTCAGAATTTCAAGAATTGAATATGCATAAAACTGCCTTGTCTTTCATAAAAACATTGTACAGAAACAGAGTCTCGGTCTTGCTTACTCTATTGCTAGATATTGCTTCCTCTCCCCAAGAACGAATGCCTTCAATACTTATATCATTACATTTTCAACAGAACAAGTATTTATGGTGCATCCAATCTCGTACCATGCTCACTAAAGATAACCATGAAGTTACACTATCATATTTGGGTAAATTAATGAATAAAACAAAAATACATATTTGGTCATCTTGTTATGATTTCATGACCGAAGGCATGAAATCACAATATACTCACATACTACGGAATTCGGTTGTTGGAAGGTTTGACCATGATAAGTGTTTTTGTTGTTGGAGCTTTGACTAATTTAGACAACATGCATCCATGTGTACACGTTCTTCAACAAAACCCGCGTCCTTGAATCAGATGGGAAGTTTGGCAAGTATCATCATCGTCAAGGCAGTTATAGGATCTTGTTAAGAATGCGGATTTATGGGAAAATCCGTTTTAAATATTTGCCCATATTTCCCTGCTTGCAAATTTTCTAAGATATCCACTCGCTTCTTGCTCAAATTATCATGTCCTGCACAAAACCCATGTCTTGGATTTGCCAAATTTGTCTTCATCAGTTCGGAAATGTCATTGCAAAATTTCTTCTAGAAATAGGTTGCTACATGAATTTCAGTAGTCAAAGCCTGCAATTCCATTAGTCACATAGAGATGACCAAAACATGTTACAACTTTTAGGGGTAAGTTAGGACATCACAAAATCTACTCCAGTTAATCATCAAAACACAAGAATTTGGCCATATTATCACTTTTATGCCTAATGAAGTTCACATAAGTAAAAATGGATGATAATAGATGAAATAGGATAATATCGGGTAATGAAGGTACAAATATATATAAGAATCATGGTATGTTAAGTGAAATCATCCTTGAAAACTTATCAAATTGAGGCCCAATAGGAGCCTCTGAAGTTGAGTAACTGGGTCATATTGTCGACAAGGATGGTGTATAGGTGGATCCTCAAAAAATTGAAGCTATGAAGGACTGGCCTTACCCTAAAACTCTTAAAATTTCCCGTTGCTTCCTCGGTTTAATGAGATATTATCGCAATTTTGTTCAAAATTATGGACCTTTCAAATGCATGTATTCCACTCCACCTCTCTCTTGACTGAGAAAGAGTTCTTAGAATAAGACCTTCGTGAGATAGATTGAGGGCATTGACTGAGAGACATAAAGGTTATACTTCGTATATTGTACTACTTTCTGGGTTAGGAGGGAGGAGACTCTCGCATCCTGGCTCGCATCTATCCACCCATCAGCTTGCATATGGCCTAGAGAAAGTAATTTTCTTCTTATCCTTTACTCACATCCTTATTTTCAGATTAAATCAATATTCGGTCGCTTCCCATGTAAATATTATAATCAAAAGTTTAGTCGATCTTTTTCATCTATATTTTCTCACATTCAACCATTGTTAATTCGCCCAAGGTCGTTCTGAAGAATCAGGTCATGTAGAGGCAAGATAGTGCCCACCCCTTTAGTCTCTTCATAGGGATACTCATTGGTATCCTCCCCTAGTCAATGGTCCCCGGTGAAAAATTGCAGCTCCTCTCACTACTCTCCTTAAAAAGAATGTTTTGAGTTAGACTCCCATAGTTGATCAATCCTTTCAATACTTGAAAGAGGTTATGTGCATGAATCTTGTCTCGGGACTACCAGAATACACCAAGAAGTTTTTCCTGAAATGCAATTCATCAGGGAAATAGATTGGGGTAGTCCTCATGCAAGATGGCTAACCTTTGACTTTCACTACCAAACAACTGTCGGAGAAACATTTGGGCCAATCAACCTATGAAAAGGAAATGTTGGATATTCTGCATGTAGTGTATTTTATGAGGAAAATCTCTTTATGGATAGTGGCAAACCACAACAGACAAAATGACACCCATAAATAAACTATAATCTCAAATATGCTATATAAATGAAATGCTAACAAGAGAAGGTTAGGAGACTACCTCATCTGGATGTTTGAAGAAGACCATCGTTGAGCACACGACCCAAAGCGTTATACCTACAACTTGTCCTCAATAACCAAGATACGCAAACATGTGGTGATAATATGTAATGTTAGCATATAAATTAGAATAAACCATTAGCGTAGATAAATACACCCATGGAAAATAATTCAAATATTTGCAAGATATCAATTGGACGAGAAAAGAGTATTTCTATTAATCTAATCAATAGAAGTACATAGGTGGCAAACTTTTGTAATGACACATATCAGAACCGAGAAACTAAGTCCCTCCAGCTAGGCCTCCACCACTTCAATCCTTCGCAAAGGCAAGCTCATAAATAGGAGTCCACGAAGTTCTCCATCACAAGATAGAAAGAGCTTGGGGGTTGAACAATAGAATTTAAGGCTTTCAAGGACAAAGGGATGCAGACTCAATATGAAGTGAAATTTCTCTAGAGTATCTTTACTCTCAATGATGTGTTCCCTCTCCTCAAGGCTTAAATATAGCTTAATTTATAGCCTTCAAATGGAATTGAATGGTCGAATCAGAGTGTTTCCAGTGTATGGAAGGTCAAGGATCATGGATCATGTGACGTGTCATGGAAACCTGACATATTTTTTAAATTTTTGAGCACTAAAACCCGATTTACGCAGGCTATAGTGGAGCAACCTACGTATACGCGAGTTTTATAACTGGTAGGTTGCATATATGGACTAAATATGTATTTTTAGCTCTAGAGTGAACAAAAATGGGAATTTAAGTATGCAGAGGGAAATGAAAGGCCATCCAAGCAAGATGCATGGAGTGAGGCAAAATTTGTTATAACAGATGCCCCCTAATGTGTGAGGTCAGAGGAGTATCAGTGATGGTTGAAATACAATATAATTCCCAGAAGTGGAGTAATGAAGACTCAACTAGAAGTACTAGTTACTCGTGAGACTATTACAATCCATAATGACTTTGTACACATGGTTGCCAATCTAAATTACACTGCAGATCCATGTGGATATATATCAAATAGTTGTTCATGGCCATGAATAGGAAAAACAAAGTGGACATATCCCATATGTTGTCATAGTCATGAACAAGACACAGTGGAGTCTAGTCTCAAAACCAACAGAAGATATATGTATACAATGGAGTACAATTTGATCTTCCATGATCATTGAATTCATATAGGTACTAGTCCAATGAAGGACAGTGGCAGATATGGGGTGTTGCTACTGTAAGTTGGAGGTCTTCTACACTATCCTCCGAAGGTGCAAGTCTACATTATGTGAATAGAGGAGTTGAAGTTGAACACAATGAGACTTTGTTTGATCACCAGTCATTAAGGTATACCATTAACAAATGCGAGACAACCCATCGATGATGAAAGTAGGTTTCAAGACATCGAGTACATTCGACAAGTGTGAATAAGGGTGTTGAGGTAGAACACTTGAAGAATCCATTGACCAGGAGACATTGATGTATTCCCAACCATCAATGGCGGGAGAACCTGCCACTAATGACTTCAAGCCTCTAGGTGTTCATAGGAATCTAGGTCTTGTTTCCATAATAGATGAGTTGAAGTTGATGGAAGGAGAGTCGTTGAAAGGAGAGAATTAAGGCATCGCTCATCCTCCAGCACGAGGTACAAAGAAATAGATTGATAATTAGGAGGAGCTCAGATGAATAGGATGTTCATAAGCCAATGACCATGTGTATCTCTCACATGCACCAAATGCAAGTAGTACACGAAAGAGACCCTTTGAATAACAACCAATAATGAAAATTGTCGACAAAGGCGAGGAAACCACCAATAGGGATAATAGAATCCAAGACATTGTAGAATCCCAATGTGTGAATAGATTTTTTGTCGTCGAACACAAAGGAAACCCCCCAGTCAGTGTTGGAAATACTAAAACAACTGAGAGGGGGGGGTGAATCAGTTGTATATAAGCTTAAACAATTTTATACCTTTTAAACATTATTAATCTTTCTTCATGTGGTCATCAACAATATACAGCATATGAACAGTAAAAGTAAAGACCATCAGTCACACATGAAATACACACAGAGACAAATTTTCACGAGGAAACCCATAAAGGGAGAAAACCTCTTCTTCTTCGAAATGATAGGCAGTCTTTTGCAGTTCTGTACATCATTTACAATTGAGCACCAACTCAATGTGAGGCTGCTACCTCTGTCTTACAAGCTGCAACTTGTTTGAGAGCTCCAACTCTCTGGTCTCTCTAGCACCCACTAGAAGGGAGCACCAACTCCCTCAGTATTCCAGCACCAACTGGATGGAAGCACCAACTTCCTAAATGTTCTAGCACCAACTGGATGGAAGCACCAACTTCCAATTACACAGGCTCCAACCTGCATAACAGAGAACACCTGTTCTCCCTAGCACCACCCTGCCACCCTCGTTTCTCTGGCTGCAACCAGATGGAAGCTACAACTCCCTGTGTTCAAGCACCCACTTGAACCTCTGAGGTAAACTGTCCTCCCGAGCACCTCCCTACCTCCCATTAATATTAATGGTTAAATAAACATTCAGCTTTACAGGTAAATCAGTTCTTACCAATCTTTCTTTGTTCTG
The DNA here is from genome assembly GCA_009831015.1 of Picea engelmannii. Taxonomy (NCBI): domain Eukaryota; kingdom Viridiplantae; phylum Streptophyta; class Pinopsida; order Pinales; family Pinaceae; genus Picea; species Picea engelmannii. Next base: position 75,672 of record ML818364.1, on the reverse strand, counting down.
TAAATCTGGTCTTCTGTTCACTGTTCTGCTGCTCTTCTCTTCCTCTATCTGTTCAACAAGTATGCTTTGCATCAACTTGTGCTCTCCTTATGCTCTGCTTCAACTTGTTCAGTTATTCTGCACTGCATTTGCTCTTTCTGTCATTCTGCTATACTACTGCTCTTTCTGTCATTCTGCTATACTACTGCTCTTTCTGTCATTCTGCTCTTATGTTCCATCTCCTTCTGCGCATTCTCTCATCTATTTTTCTTACAGTTTCATTCTTTTTCACATGCTTAACGACCAACCTTCCTCAATCTGTCTCATATTCTTTTATGCATACCTCCCGACGGTTCACTTCACCTTTCCTCAGCCGAGACAAGAACACCTGTCCTGGTAATTGAAACGCTAACCGATTCGTCATCATGAGTCCATTTTGCTTAACAGAATCAAAACTCAGTAGTTAACTGTGAGATAGAACAGTAACCCTCCGATCAATACTTGATCCAATGGTTCAGATAAAATCGGGATTTCCCACATCGCGATTTCGACACTCTTGGTGATCAGAGTTTTTGTCACTGACAAATCCCGATCCCCGAAACTCCGACAGTGACTATAATTAACGGTCCAGATCACTTCTAACTTTAACGGCTGCGATTATATCGCAAAATCGTATATCGCGATTTCGGGGTTTTCGTTGTCAAGATAATTGAACATTTCAAAATCCCGATCCCCGATCCCCGATACTCCACTGACGTCACACATGGTTTGACACGTGTTAAATACTGCCACGTGTCACTCTGATTCGTGACTTACATGTGCCAAAAGTGTTGAATCTGCCTGACACCTGTCATTACCTGGTTGTGCCACGTGTCCCTAGCTGACGTGGTCTGCTGTCGTGAGTTGGATCGACGGTCTAGATCACATGTTGATCTGATGGTTCAGGTTCAGTCAGGATTTCTTTCATCGCGATTTCGGGGTTTCTGTTGTAATTGTTCACGGGACTCGTGAAACTCTGATTCCCGATTCTCCAATGAAGCCTCCTGTCGAGCTTCTCCCAGTGACGCTCGATCGCTGCCACACGTCCACACGAATGGACGGTCCAGATCCCGTCGGGATTTCACGATTGTTGATGTCCCAATGCACACGACCTCGAGAACTCCGAGTTCCCGATGGCCGATATCCCGATGCCTGTCGGGACTTCTCTCCTCTTGTTCACGGGAACTTATCCTTCGTGCAACTTCCACAGATCCGATGGCTATCGGTGACCCTGCACCAAATCTAACGGCTCTCGCTGTGTTCTCTCACTGCTTTCGATCATTCACCTCTCTGAACTTGTCTTTTGTTTGCCTGTCATCTTCAATGTTGCCATCAATGACAAGCATTCGTTGTCTGTTCACTGAATTTGCCAACAATCTCCCCCTTTGGCATTGATGGCAACACAAGCACCCAAATGCCTTCGGATTCAACTCTGCTCCCTGCTTTCAGCCATTTAGACTCTCCTCTGCATTCGAAACATTTCGAACTCGACTTCTTTCTCCCCCTTTGACATCAATGTCAAAGAAGAAATATTCTTCCACTGATCTTGTTGCAGAACATACTCCCCCTGTCGACTATAAGCATCTAGAAAAGACACTGGATATTCAATAAATACTCCCCCTGACTAGGTGAATAGTTTAAACACCAGAAATCATAACCCCCAACTTTTGACGAAGATATCCAAATGGGGTCGTTGCTAATGGTTTGGTAAAAATATCAGCAATCTGTTCTGTAGACGGAATATAATTCAGATGAACAATTCTGTTTGTAACTTGTTCTCATAGAAAATGATACTTGATGGGAATATGCTTAGTCTTGGAATGAAGAACAGGAGTCTTGGAGACACTAATGGCACTTGTGTTATCACAATGAATTGGAATGGGATCAGTGTAAGTTACCTTCAGATCTGCAAGAGTTTGTATCATCCATAAAATTTGTGTGCAGCAAGTAGCAGCAGCAATGTATTATGCCTCTGTAGTGGATAATGAAATAGATCCTTGCTTCTTACTAAGCCATGCAACTAATGAGTCACCCAAAAAGAATGCTCCTCCACTGGTGTTTTTTCTCTCATCAACACAATTTGCCCAGTCTGCATCTGAAAAAGCAGTTAACTGGAAATTCTGATTTCTAGGATACCACAGTCCATAAGTCATTGTTCCCTTCAAGTATTTAAATATTCTCTTGACAGCTGTCAAATGACTTTGTTTAGGAGTAGACTGAAAATGACCTACCATTCCAACAGCTTGCATTATATCAGGACGGGATGTTGTGATGTACATAAGACTGCCTATCATTGAACGATATGTCCTTTGATCAACATCAGGTGAGATATCATCTTTTCTCAGCTTGCAACCAACCACCATAGGTGTGCTGACTGTAGAGGAATCTTCCATNTGAAATTTCTTCAATATCTCTTTCAAATATTTTTCTTGAGAGATAAAAATCCCTGCAGAGCTTTGTTTTACTTGTAAGCCAAGAAAATATGACAGTTCTCCTATCATGGACATTTCAAATTCTATCTGCATAGAATTAGCAAACCACTGAACAGATGATTCATTAGTACAACCAAAAATAATATCATCTACGTATACCAAAATAATTAGTAAATCATCCCCTTCAGACTTGATGTAAAGGTTACTATCTACAGTACCTTTCTTGAACCCTTTTTCTTGTAGAAATTTGTCCAGTCTGTAATACCAAGCTCGTGGTGCTTGTTTTAGTCCATATAAGGCCTTCTTCAACTTGCAAACATAATTAGGGTTGTCTGTCAATGTGAATCCTTCAGGTTGCTCCATATACACTTCTTCCTCTAGATCTCCATTAAGAAACGTTGACTTAACATCCATCTGATAAACTTTGAAGTTCTTATGACAAGCATAAGCAAGGAACATTCCGATAGCTTCCAATCTTGCCACTGGTGCAAAAGTTTCATCAAAGTCCTGACCTTCAACTTGTGCATATCCTTTACAGACCAATCTGGCTTTATTTCTAACAACTTGTCCTTTTTCATTCATTTTATTCTTGAACATCCATTTAGAACCTATTACATTCTTATTTTCGGGTCTAGGGACAAGCTCCCAAGTATTGTTCTTCTCAATCTGATCCAGCTCTTCATGCATTGCTCTAACCCAATCTTCTTCCTGACTAGCTTCCTCAAAAAATTTAGGTTCAGTCATAGATAAAAATGCAACATGAGATTGTTCTGAGTCTTTAATCAGTTTCCTTCTTGTCTGAACTCCTTCATTTATATCCCCAATTATCTGATTTTCAGGATGATTCTTTCTGATAATTCTGAGAGGAGGTTTTGCTTCTTTCTGTTGACTTGTATCATTTTGAATGTTCACATCTTCATCTGATCCAGCCTCTTCTCTTTCTGATCCTTGGACCTGTTCTGCTTCATCTTCAACTGTATCTTCGGTTCTTGGTTCATCACTGCTTATATTTCTGACTGGAATTTTGTCATCAACTTTTACATCTATACAGTCAACTAGCTTATGCAGCCTTTTATTGTAGCATCTGTACCCTTTACTGTTTGTAGCATAACCCAAGAAAATACCTTCATCAGCCCTGTCATCATATTTGCCAATATTTTCATCATTGTTCTTGATATAACATGTGCTCCCAAAAACTCTAAAATGTTTGATTGAAGCAGGTCTTCCAAACCAAAGTTCATAGGGGGTCTTGTCACTGTGTGGTCTGAGATGAGCTTTGTTAAGGATATGGACAGCTATATGAATTTCTTCCACCCAATATGTCTGAGGTATGTTCCTTTCATTCATCATTGATCTTGACATTTGTTGTACTGACCTATTCTGCCTCTCAACAACTCCATTTTGCTGTGGAGTCTTTGGAATTGTGTACTCTCTTTTGATCCCATTTTTATCACAGAATTCTTTGAAGTTTCCAGAACTGAACTTTCCTCCTCTATCAGACCTTACTGCCTTTAATCTTTTTCCTGTTTGATTCTCTGTCAAAGCCTTAAACACTTTGAATTTTTCAAGTGTTTCAGATTTTTCTTTCAAAAAGGCAACCCAAGTTAGTCTAGAATAGTCATCAATAATCAACATAAAGTAATTTTCTTTTCCTGTACCTTCTTTCCTTGATGGCCCACATAGATCCATGTGTACTAACTGGAGAGGTTTTTCTGTTGAA
>ML818364.1:46092-68677 GCA_009831015.1 Picea engelmannii | reverse complement strand
TCCATCAAACAGAGGGGGCTTAGAGGTTGAAGTCCCTTCATGACTTGTCATGTTTAAGCTTACAGATCTACCTTTAAATAAAAGGAACCCGCTCTGATACCAATTGTTGGAAATACTAAAACAACTGAGAGGGGGGGGTGAATTAGTTGTATATAAGCTTAAACAATTTTATACCTTTTAAACATTATTAATCTTTCTTCATGTGGTCATCAACAATATACAGCATATGAACAATAAAAGTAAAGACTATCAGTCACACATGAAATACACACAGAGACAGATTTTCACGAGGAAACCCATAAAGGGAGAAAACCTCTTCTTCTTCGAAATGATAGGCAGTCTTTTATGGTTCTGTACATCATTTACAATTGAGCACCAACTCAATGTGAGGCTTCTACCTCTGTCTTACAAGCTGCAACTTGTTTGAGAGCTCCAACTCTCTGGTTTCTCTAGCACCCACTAGAAGGAAGCACCAACTCCCTGAGTATTCCAGCACCAACTGGATGGAAGCACCAACTTCCTGAATGTTCCAGCACCAACTGGATGGAAGCACCAACTTCCAGTTACACAGGCTCCAACCTGCTTAACAGAGAACACCTGTTCTCCCTAGCACCACCCTGCGACCCTCGTTTCTCTGGCTGCAACCAGATGGAAGCTACAACTCCCTATGTTCAAGCACCCACTTGAACCTCTGAGGACAATTGTCCTCCCGAGCACCTCCCTACCTCCCTTAAATATTAATGGTTAAATAAACATTCAGCTTTACAGGTAAATCAGTTCTTACCAATCTTTCTTTGTTCTGTAAATCTGGTCTTCTGTTCACTGTTCTGCTGCTCTTCTCTTCCTCTGTCTGTTCAGCAGGTATGCTATGCATCAACTTGTGCTCTCCTTCTGCTCTGCTTCAACTTGTTCAGTTATTCTGCACTGCATTTTCTCTTTCTGTCATTCTGCTATACTACTGCTCGTTCTGTCATTCTGCTCTTATGTTCCATCTCCTTCTGCGCATTCTCTCATCTATTTTTCTTACAGTTTCATTCTTTTTCACATGCTTAACGACCAACCTTCCACAATCTGTCTCATATTCTTTTATGCATACCTCCCCGACGGTTCACTTCACCTTTCCTCAGCCGAGACAAGAACACCTGTCCTGGTAACTGAAACGCTAACCGATTCGTCATCATGAGTTTGTTTTGCTTAACAGAATCAAAACTCAGTAGTTAACTGTGAGATAGAACAGTAACCCTCCGATCAATACTTGATCCAACGGTTCAGATCCAATCGAGATTTCCCACATCGTGATTTCAGCACTCTTGGTGATCAGAGTTTTTGTCACTAACAAATCCCGATCCCTGAAACTCCGACAGTGACTAGAATTAACGGTCCAGATCACTTCTAACGGCTGCGATTATATCGCAAAATTGTATATCGCGATTTCGGGGTTTTCATTGTCAAGATAATTGAACATTTCAAAGTCCCCATCCCCGATCCCCGATACTCCACTGACGTCACATGTGGTTTGACACGTGTTAAATATTGCCACGTGTCACTCTGATTCATGACTTACATGTGCCAGAAGTGTTGAATCTGCCTGACACCTGTCATTACCTGGTTGTGCCACATGTCCCTAGCTGATGTGGTCTACTGTCATGAGTTGGATCGACGGTCTAGATCACATGTTGATCTGATGGTTCAGGTTCAATCGAGATTTCTTTCATCGCGATTTCGGGGTTTCTGTTGTAATTGTTCACGGGACTCGTGAAACTCCGATTCCCGATTCTCTGATGAAGCCTCCTGTCGATCTTCTCCCAGTGACGCCCGATCGCTGCCACACGTCCACACGAATGGACGGTCCAGATACCGTCGGGATTTCACTATTGTTGTTGTCCCAATGCACACGACCTCGAGAACTCTAATTTCCCGATGGTCGATATCCTGATGCCTATCGGGACTTCTCTCCTCTTGTTCATGGGAACTTATCCTTCGTGCAACTTCCGCAGATCCGACGGGTGTCGGCGACCCTACACCAAATCTAACGGCTCTCACTGCGTTTGCTCACTGCTTTCGATCATTCACCTCTCTGAACTTTTCTTCTGTTTGCCTGTCATCTTCAATGTTTCCATCAATGACAAGCATTTGTTGTTTGTTCACTAAATTTGCCAACAGTCAGGGACCAATGAGGAGATGTCATCTGTTGGGTTCAAGGTTGCCAACCAATGATGAAAGTAGGCCTAGGGTGCAAGTTAGGACAAAAACTTCATGTGATTATGAGATACACTTAGGGTATGGCCGACATGCAAAGTCAAGAGTTTTGAGGAATGGCCGACACAGGCTGTAAACTTCCTTTGAACAAGAGCATGAGACACATGGATAACTTTGGAAGAATAGACTTAACACTAATCATTGACAAAAGCTTGTGGCGTAGGAGGCATCAACAAACTCTCCATGGGGACTGGAAGAATAACCGGTTGGAGGAGTAAACTATAAGTAACGAGCTCAACTTCCTAGAGTCATGCTAAACCCAAACCTTGGATGAAATGGACTCACGATTTTGTGCTCTTTTCAAAGGCGACACGATTACCGCCGATGGGAGATAATATTCTTTTCCCGCTCGTCTTTTTTTTCATTTTTTCATAGTCAAATAAGTGTTATGATACAAGAGAGGAAACAAGTGTCACGAGTAAGCTATTGGTTCCAAGTAATGGAACATACCTATGTTTAATGCAAGGGAACACATGCAGGGCATGGACACTTGGGAGGATGTTTCTCTACGGGTAAAGGGTGTCAAGATGCAAAGGATATATGGAAGGCACTTCTTGGCTAGTGATGAGAATTTTTGAGGCAAGAGGCTTATAACGAGAAAGTGGGAGCCGGAAATAGGCTCAACAATGCAAGCAGGATAATGGGATGCAATTACAACTTAACTCAACAAGTGTCCTTTTTTGTAAATTTAGTCTCCTAGGTCCAAGAAAGTATAAAATAACACCTAGGAGAACTCTTCTAGCCAATGGTGACTAGAGTATTCTTTTTTCGTAATTAGTCTATTTGGTCCGGAAAAGGGTTAAACTTATACCAAATAGACTTCCTTTCAAAGCCATTTAATGAGTTTGAAAGAAACAAGTTCACTCGACAATCTTTTCATTTTTAAAGAGTCTTGAAAAGAGCTTAACTAAGAATTTAGTATGTTGTTCTAAGCAACATATCATGGGGGAGGCCAGGGCTCCCATGAAGGTCTCATGTCGAAAGCTAACAACTCACTGGTAGCTGACACAAGCTTTGGAGAACCCAAAACTTGCCAAGTTGAGGAGGATAAAATACTTGTAGAGGATCCTTCATCTACAATACATCGACTAATGTCCATTACCTAGAAGGGTGCAAAAGATGGAAGGTGCAGCTCTACAAGATCATTCCAATCAAAGGAAACCATCCTAGGACTCGAAGGGAGCGTACTCGAAGAGAGTGGAATGCTCCCTTGTTTAGAAGGTACATAACTGGAAATGCTAAGGACATGGTTGAAAGACGCATCACCCCCCAAAAGAAGAGTGGGATTGGCTGAAGATTGCATCAGCAATGTCTCTTCCTTAGACTTGTCACTCTCCAAGAGAAGAGTGGGATCAACCAAAGGTTACATCGGCATGACCACTTCTTCAATCATTGGTTGAATAGGATGTGAGACAACATGGTCAAGAGACACATCACCCCCGAAGACAGGACTGGTGTCGATCGAAGATTACATCAGCATGATCAATGGTTGAACAGGATGCGAGACAACATGGTGAAGAGATGTATCACTCCCCAAAATAGGAGTAGTGTTGGTCGAAGATTGCATCGACACAACCTATGTATCAACCAAAGAAGGATTAAAATGTTGGGAAACCAAAGACGAATCAGAACCCAAAGGGCCATCAAACAAGGATCACACTTCTTGTACCACAGCAGTAGCAGGGCACAAGCGAGTTAGGTGATCTCCTTTGCAAAGTCTATAAAGGAACTTGGGCTTATGTCCTATACATCTATGCTTCTCAATCGTATCAATTGCCCCAACATGACTTGTAGTGGTTGGTGACATGCTCCTAGCATGACTTGCAGAGGCGAGTAGTAGATCTCCAACCTGACTTGCAGAGGTTGGTGATGTTTGTGATGTGTGACTAGCATTGACTAGAGTTGTGCCCCCAACATGACTTGCAGCGGCTAGTTGTTGGTCTTCAACATGACTTGCAGAGGTTGTTGACAGGTCCCCAACATGACTAGCAGAGGTTGGTGACTTAATGCCAGTATGACTCGCAATGACTAGACTTGTGCCCCCAGCATGACTTGTAGCTTCTGGTTGTTGGTCTTCAACATGACTTGCAGAGGTCGTTGACCTATATCCAACATGATTGGAAGAGGTTGGTGATATAATTCCATTATGACTTGTAGTGATTGGACTTGTACCCTCAAAATGACTTGCAGCGACTGGTCGTTGGTCTTCAACATGACTTGCAAAGGTCATTGATCTATCTCCAATATGATTAGTAGAGGTTGGCGATATAATGCTAGTATGACTCGTAGTGCCTAGACTTGTGCTTCCAACATGACATGCAACAGATGGTTGTTGGTCTTCAACATGACTTGCAGAGGTTGTTGACAGGTCCCCAACATGACTAGCAGAGGTTGTTGACAGGTCCCCAACATGACTAGTAGAGGTTGGTGACTTAATTTCATAATGACTCGCAGTGACTGGACTTGTGCCCCCAACATGACTTGCATCGGCTAGTAGTTGGTCTCTAACATGACTTGCGGAGGTCGTTGACCTATCTCCAAAATGACTAACAGAGGTTGGTGATATAATGGCAGTATGAATCGCAGTGACTAGATTTGTGCCCCCAGCATGATATGCAACGCCTGGTTGTCGGTATTCAACATGACTTGCAGAGGTCGTTGACCTATCTCCAACATGACTAGAAGAGGTTGGTGATATAATTCCAGTATGACTCACAATGACTAGACTTGTGCTTCCAGCATGACATGGAGCGATTGGTTGTTGGTCTTCAACATGACTTGCAGAGGTTGTTGACAGGTCCCCAACATGATTAGCATAGATTGGTGAATTAACGTCGGTATGACTCGCAGTGACTGGAGTTGTACCCCCAACATGACTTGCAGCGACTAGTTTTCGGTCTTCAACATGACTTGCAGAGGTTAGAGACCAATCACCAACATGACTAGCAGAGGTTGGTGATATGAAAGGTTGTGAAGGTATCATGTCATATGGGAACGCTTGCGAGGAGCAAGCGATATGATACAGATTATCCATGAGTGGATATCCCTTACCCCCTGACGAAGGAACTCCGTGCAGGGGGATGTTCAGGTTAGAAAATTGAGCCCACCTCGATGTAATATCAGAGGTTGGAGGAGGGTTTTCCATAAATGAAGCATTTGTAGGAAAAGGCATTGTATATGACAGGTAGATGAACGAGATATATGAGGTATGGACACCGCCCATATGTGCATTCCATCCTTGAAAATTAGAGCTAGGATTCGGTCCAGAGGAAGAAGGATTCCAACCCCCCATCACAAGAAATCATTGAGGGACATGATCCCCACCAAACAAGCAAGGAGTATTAGGAGGTGTCGTGCCCCCAAACCCAAAACTAGGATCGACATTGGGTGTCGGGAAGGAAGACGACATACCAAAAGAGAAAGGATTAGAGGCCAGAGGTGTCAATTGAGTACTATCACAAGGCATCCCCATCAAAAAGGTGTTAGGGGGAGTGGATATTGAGAATTCATACCGTTCGAACATGCAAAAGGATACGTCCCCATGGACTGAGCTAAGCGCATAAAATGAGTAGAGCTAACAAAGGGAGTAAGAGGGGTTCCACCAACCATATCAAACCAAACCATGGTAATTGACTCAAAAGATGGCGAGACCAAGGGGGGGGCTAGTCTCACTTCACGATGACTCAAAACTCGCAATGCAAAACAAAATCCTAAGGCCACCTAATAATCAAAGAGCACACTCCTAAATAAATCTAAAGGCCAATGCACACAAACATGATATGATGGCTGAAAATGACCTCCCGAACTAAAGTAGGTATACCTCACCCAAGAGGGGCCTGAGACTCCGCAACAATAGAGTGGAGGTAACGTAACCAGTTATAAGGACCCACGTAGGCTTCACAACATAGTCATTCAGATCCCTCCACAAAGGAAATCCTCCATAAAGTCTATGTGTTGTTTGATCCCTATCTGACTTAGGGTACCTACAGAATAACCCCTACAAGCAACTTATGTGGCTACCTAGGTCAAGAAACTAGAGTCACCATGATATAACTAATGCTCACACGAGTAGTCACAAGTCTGGTCCACCATATGGGCAGGGTAGCAAAGCCCAAAACCTTGAAAGCACCGCCTCTCAAGGAGGTAAAGGCACTAGCAAGACCCCCTGATAGGAATATAACCCTAGAAATATCCTTTACGCTAGGAATTTATTAGAGGGTTATCTCTGCAACCAACTTCACGCAACCTTGTGCTTAACTCTGGTGTGAGCAGAGCCTCATGAGGACACCAATTATATGATGGGTTTCACCACTCCCTGGTCAAACACATACGTTTAAGTTTTATAGCCTTGGAGAAGTTTACTCACAAAATCATATTCCAAGGCCCTAGGTCCTATACTTGTTCATGTACCCTGGAAAATAAAATCGTTTGTAATCAATTTTAATTATTTAGCATTAATTTTAATGGCTTCTGCTTACTCAAGAAGTGCAATCATGAAACTGATGGTATGATGACTCAGCGTGTATAAAGAGAAGCAAGTATAAAAACACTGCTAAATACACGCCAAAACTAATGCAATGTAGTCAAAAGTGCCAATGCTCCAAGCAAAATGCAAAAATGCAAAATATTTTTGTATTTTCAATATAATAGAATGAAAATGCAAGGATTGAATAAAGAACCTCTCAGAAAGACCCTACTGCAAGCATAAAGAGAAAAGCCAAGCAGGAAACCAAGAAGTAATTACCTAGACCCAAAATGCAAGGGAAACGATAATAAAGACAAAGAGTTTGCCCAAGAATTCACTAATAAAGCGGCTTCCTATCACTCTGTAGGCACTTAATAGTTAGAATAGGGACCCAAGAAGTCTCATCACTTAACAATCAGAATAGAGACCCAAGAATTCTCATCACTTAAAAGTCATAATAGGGACCCAAGAAGTCTCATCACTTAACAATCATAATAGGGAACCAAGAAGTCTCATCAACCAACAAAAACCAAACTCAACGAAAAAGACTAAAGAGATTATATATGTGACTATTCAGGGAACATATGCGTATATACACACCTTAAAGACAGACAACTTACATCTGTATGCGGTTGTAAAGGGAAAACCCATGTATGCCAAAAAAAACACTTCCAAGGCAAGGGTTAAGCCAAGAAACTCATATGCAAGGAAAAATACAGGTCGTCAAGCAACAGGCGACACAAAAACTCAGGAAAATAGAGAGAAAATCAAGGAGAAAAAACACCCAATACCCCAAAAAGGAGATCTCCCTAGTGGAGTCGCCAATTCTATTACAAGGAAAATCTCTCTATAGCTAGGGGCAAACCACAATAAACGGAACAACACCCATAAATCAACTCTAATATCAAATATGTTATATAACTGAAATGCTAACAAGAGAGGGCTAGGAGCCTATCTCGTCCAGATGTTCGAAGAAGACCATCGTCGAGCACACAACCCAAAGCGTTATACCTGCAACTTGTCCTTAACAACCAAGATACACAAGCACGTGGTGATACTATATAATGTTAGGATATAAATTAGCATAATACATTAACATACATAACAAATACGCCCATGGAAAGTAATTCAAATATTTGCAAGATATCAATTGGATGAGAAAAGAGTATTTCTATTAATGTAATCAACACAAGTACATAGGTGACAAACTTCTGTAAAGGCACATATCAGAACCGAGAAACTAAGTCCCTCCAGTTGGGCCTCCACCACTTCAATCCTCTGCAAAGGCAAGCTCATAAATAGTGTAAATGTGTTGAACCTGCACAAAATAGATCTAGCTAGAAAATACTACACACATTTGCAGAGAGAAATTGAGAAAGAAGGAGAGAAAGAATGGAAGAATTCTCATTAACCGTTATGAATAATGAATAATTTACACATGATATGCTCTGTATAACTCAATGAATGTGCACTGGAGGAGAACCAATGCACCATAGTGGCGGTCTAGAGTGATATGGACACACACCAATAGTTACGGGAGTGAACTGCAACCTAGTCTAGTCTCTCAGGCAGTTACGGGAGCGAAGTGCCACCTCGCTGAGTTAACTAGTCAACCAGTCTTCAGTTAACTGACTGAACAAAGTGTAGTGAGGAGTAGATCAAGGAATCAAGGGTAATGTTTCAATCTGGTGATGATCCTAATGTTGCATGGTGACAAAACCAATGCAACATCTAGACTCAACTCAACTAGTCAAACTGAAGTGTCAACTGAAGAGAATATTCTCCAGGTGGAATATTCTCCCTAAATATAGGAAACTGGATAATGACTAATTATGACTAAAAAACAAGCAAAAAACTTAGGAAAAATAAATTCTAGGTGTGTGTGAAGTAACTCCAACACCCCCCTGAACATAACTATGGTGAAAATAAAGAATGGGTCCTGGCAACGAGGCCGTGTTAGGTACCCAAATACAAAAGATACACTGAAATAAAGGTGAGGAAAGAGGGAAAACCTNCATGGGAACCCCCCCCCCCCCCTTTAAGGTACAATGTATGTAAAAATAAGAATTACAATTGCTAGGTAATTGTGTCCTTCACTCCAAGAGGACTTCGCAGAGAATGGAACTTATGCTTAGTGAAGGTCTTGGTGAAGATGTATGTCGTATGTTCTGCTAAAGGACAGAACTGTAGGTCGATGATCCCCTTGTGTACTAAGTCCCGAATGTAGTGCATGTGGATCTCGATGTGCTTCGTTTGCTACCTCTGAACTGGATCTCTATAGAACTTCATAGTGTTTTGGTTGTCACACTAGATGATGATCAGACGATGAAACTGGATTCCCAACTCAGCGAGAAAATGTTGTAGTCGCATAGCCTGAATGGTTATGTTAACTACCCCTCTGTACTCTGCCTCAGTTGAAGATAGAGCAATGGAAACTTGCTTCTTGCTCAACCAACAGATAGGCCCAGAACCAAGACTAAGTGAGTAACCAAATGTGGACTTGCGATTAGTGTTATCGCCAGCCCAGTCAGAACCAGTAAACCCAATGAGATTTAATGTAGATTTTGTTGCATAATGAATCCCAAAGGTGATGGTGCCATGTATATATCAAAGGATACACTTTGCAGCCTTACAATGTAGCTCATGAGGCTCCTGTATGAACCTGGAAACTGCGCCAACTACATAGGAGAGGTCTGGTCTGGAGTATGTGAGATACAATAAAATCCCCTCTAGTTGTATGTACAGTGTGTTGTCAACTAGTGGAGTCTCCTCGGCATCCTCAAGTTTGAATTCTGATAGGAAAGGAGTTGGAGCAGAGTTGTAGTCTGTTGTGTGAAATCTCTCAAGGATATCTCGTGCATACTTGGCCTGAGACAGTTTGATGCCTGATGCATCCTAACTGATCTCGAGTCCAAGGAAGAAGTGTAGCAGACCCATGTCCGTCATCAAAAACCTATCATGTAGAATCCTCTTGACTGCAACAATCACTGAAGTCGAGCAACCGATGATCAACAAATAATTAACATATGGAACTAAGAGTAGAAGTGAATCAACCGTCCTGAGCATGTAGACATTCGGGTTTGATTTACAACGTACAAAGTTCTGTGACAACAGGTAGGAGTCCATCTTGGCATACCATGCCCTCGGAGCCTGCTCTAGGCCATAAAGGGACTTCTTCAGTCGACAAACCAAAGATGAATCCTGCATAAATCCCTGGGGCTGGTCCATACAGATCTCCTTAGAGAGATCACCATCAAGAAATGCATTCTTCAGGTCCATCTGATGGACTTCCCATCCCTTGGTTGTCGCAATGGCAAGTTCCAATCATATGGAATCCATCTTCGCTACAAGAGTGAAGGTCTCATCATAGTCAATGTCATGCACCTGCTGAAAGCCTTTGGCAACAAGCCTAGCTTTTTATTTGCTAATCTGTCCATCCGCTACACTCTTGGTCCTGTAGACCCATCTAAATATAACAAGTTTCCTCCCATAAGGAAGGGAACCAGATCCCAAGTCTGGTTCTCGAGGAGGGAGTTGTACTCCTCCTACATGGCAGATTCCCAAAAGGGATTTCCAGTAGCCTCGCCATAAGACCGTGGATCTGAAAACTAAACCAAGAAAAGATGTCTGGAGGGCAATGGTTCAGTGGTAGTGAGTGCAACAGGAGGCTCCTCGAAATCAGATCAAGTCCTCCTAGTATCGATTGGATCACCAACGAGATCCCTTGCATCTTGAAGAGTAGTCTGTTCCCACTTGGGCCTCTGCTCTGGCTCTGCAATTGCATTTGGATGCTCTAACTCTGCATCTTATTGTATTGACTCTGAATCTAAATCATCTGGGTCCTCTGAATCATAACTCTCATCTGAAAAAGAGTCAGCATGTGTATGTTCATCATCTCAGACAAGTGGAAGATTGAAGGTGTCTGCATGCGACTATTGAGGTACATGCAAGACACTTTCCTCGAATTGGACACTACGCTCAATGATGAGTCAGTCCGAGGAAAGATCAATAAGCCTATATCCATTCACACCATCGGGGTATCCAACAAAAATACACTCAGTGCTTTTTGGATCAAGTGCCTTCCTTTTTTCAGAGGGAATTTGGACCCATGCACGTAAAACATAAATGAGAAAGTGGGTCACTTCTGTTTTGAGGCCGCTCCAAGCCTCATAGGGGGTCTTATCCTTGACAGATTTATGGGGAGATCTGTTTTGGATGTATGTTGCACAATTAAGTGCTTCAACCTATAGTCTCTCTGGTAGTGACTTTGCATGCAGCATGCAAGATGCCATCTCCTTTAGAGATCTGTTTTTCTGCTCAACAACTTCGTTTTGTTGTGAAGTATAGGGAACTATATGTTGCAACTGAATCCCTACCACATGGCAAAGATAATGGATCTCATGATTGACATACTCTTCCCAATTATCAGTTCGAAGGACTTTGATCTTCTTTATGGACTGTGTCTCAACCAAGGCTTTGAAATCTTTGAGGTGTTGAAAGACCTCAGATTTTTGCCTAAGAAAGTAGATCCATGTAAAACGTGAGAAATCATCAACAAAAATGAGAACAAACCTCGCTTTGTTGATGGAAGGATGTTGAAAAGGACCCATAAGGTCACTGTGGATCATATCTAAAGGTGCAAAAGCTCTCTGAGACTTTCCTTTGTCGAATTTCTCTTGAGGGTGTTTTCTGAGAACACATCCCTCACATAATCCCTTGGAGAAATGGATGTTTGGTATACCATCAACCAATATTTGCTTGCTAAGTTGTTGCATGTATCTTAAATTCAAATGTCCAAACCTTTTGTGCCATATCCTACTACTCTCATCAGCATGAGTAAGCAGTAAAGCAGAATCAGGTTCATTGAATTCAGAGAAAGTATACAATCTAGACTGATGATTTACCTCACCGGTAGCAACCCTGGAGTTGGTTTGCATGTCGTAGATGTCCATGGCATTTGGTGTGAATATGAATTTCTTTCCAGTGCCAGAATTCGTAATCTGATGCACAAAGAGAAGGTTGACGAAAAGTTTGGGAACGTGCAACACATTCTCGAAGCTTCCGTTGGTGAGTTCAATCCTTCCTTTGCCAGTGACTTCAACAAAAGAGTTTCCCCCCATCAGAATAAGAGGACCTTTGCATGCATCCAATGAAGAATATAATGCTTTTGAGGCATCCATGTGATGTGATGCTCTTGAATCTACGATCCAAGCATTGAGAGAGGAGTTAATGGCAATCAAGGCATGGCTAGAATTTTCTTTCTTGGGATTCATATCTTCTGGCTTCTTCTTCTTGGCACCCTCAGGGATGCAATCTCCAATGTTGTTTTGCTGAAGTATTTGAGACATTAGATCTATTTGTTTTTGCATGCATGCAGATTCTGGATGGAATCCTTTGTGACAATACGTGCATTTCTCCCCTTTTCTTCCCTTCCCCCCTTTGGATCTGGAGGCATCGGTGAAGGGTTTTGTGTACCCTTCCTTCTTCGGATGTGCATGAGCTTTATTTTTGTCTTTATCTTTAGATTTTTTTTATTGGTGGCTTCCATCTTTCACAGTAAGTGCATGCGCCTTTGGGCCTTTAATTTTGCCCATGTTGATGAGCTTAGTTTTCTCTTGTGTCAGGGATTCGATAAAGTCCTCAAGAGAAGGCATCTTCCAGGTGGCTCCAAAGGCGAATCTGACATAATGAAATGTGGATATGAATACAGAGAATTTAGTACCAAGTTTGGAGAGAATGGTGAGAACCATTTGTTTCTCCTCCTTAGATTTATCAACCCTGCAAGCTTTGAGTTGCGACAATAAATCCTTGAATTTTGTAAAGAAATCTTGGATATTGTCGAAGATTTTTGGATCCAATGTGAGAAGTTCCACCTCCATCATGTGTCCCCTCATCTCATCATGTTTTCCAAAGAGCCCTTCCAAGGTAGTTCAGGCTTCATTAGGAGTCTTACAGGAAGATATGTGAAAAAGGAGATCAGGAGAAATAAGACTACAAATCGTTTTGAGTGCTTCATCCATCCGATTTAAGTACTTGGAATTTTCTATGGCTGATGTCAGTTCTATATCTGTATTCAAGGTTAACCTGTACAATCCTCTGGTTTGGAGATGAATCATTATTCTCTCCTTCCATGCAAAGTAGTTGTAAGGTGTAAGAATGAATTCTTTTTGCAAATCCATCTTTCCGCTGTCTTCAATCTTTTGTACCTGCAAAATTTTTTGGTGTAGCTTTTGCTTAGTAGTTCGTCGGCTCTGATACCATGTAAATATGTTGAACCTGCACATAATAGATCTATCTAGAAAATACTACACACATTTGCAGAGAGAAATTGAGAACGAAGAAGAAGGAGAGAAAGAATGGAATAATTCTCATTAATCGTTATCAATAATGAATAATTTACACATGATATACTCTGTATAACTCAATGAATGTGCACTGGAGGAGAACCAATGTGCCATAGTGGTGGTCTAGAGTGATATGGACACACACCAGTAGTTATGGGAGTGACTTGCCACCTAGTCTAGTCTCTCAGGCAGTTACATGAGTGAATTGCCACCTAGTTGAGTTAACTATTCAACCAGTCTTCAGTTAACTGATTGAACAAAGTGTAGTGAGGAGTAGATCAAGGAATCAAGGGTAATGCGACAGTCTGGTGATGATCACAAGGTAAGTGCACATTCGCATGGTGATGATCCCAATGTTGCATGGTGACAAAACCAATGCAACATCTAGACTCAACTCAACTAGTCAAACTGAAGTGTCAACTGAAGAGAATATTCTCCCTAAAATATATGAAACTGGATAAGGATTAATTATGACTAATAAAGAAGGAAAAAACACTAGGTTTGTGTGAAGTAACTCCAACAAATAGGAGTCAATGAAGTTCTCCATCATAATATAGGAAGAGCTTGGGGGTTGAACACAAGAAGTTCATGCTTTCAAGGACAAAGGGATGCAGACACAATATGAAGTGAAATTTCTCCAGAGTATCTTTGCTCTCAATGATGTGTTCCCTCTCCTCAAGTCTTGGATATAGCTCAATTTATAACCTCCAAATGGAATTGAAGGGTCGAATCAAAGCATTTCCAGTATATGGAAGGTCAAGATCATGGATCATGTGACATGTCATGGAAACCCGACATATTTTTTAATTTTTTAGCACTAAAACCTGATGTACGCAGGTGGTAATGGAGCAACCTTCATATACGCGAGTTGTATAACTGGTAGGTCACGTATATGGACAAAAATATGTATTTTTAGCTTTGGAGTGAACAAAAAGGGGAATTTAAGTATGCATAGGGAAATGAAAGGCCATCCAAGCAAAATGCATGGAGTGATGCAAAATTGGCTATAATAGTGTATCTCTGGCGTCCTTTTCTATTGGGGCAATGATTCCAAATTAAAACCGATCATTGTAACCTCAAGTGTTTTCTAGAACAAAAAATTTCAGCCCCAGAGCAACAAAAATGGGTGACGAAGTTGTTTGGATATGATTATGAGATTATTTACAAGAAGGAAAAATAAAACGTGGTTGTTGATGCTATTTCAAGGAAATATGAAGAGGAAGGGTCCCTTTTTTCGCTCTCATTCATTGTAGCAGACTAGCTTTGGGCCATTCACCAAGAAAGGTTGCAAGACCCCAAACTTTCTAACCTGATCCAAAAATTGCAACAAGATCCTCCAGCTTCTCCAGGGTACTCTTGGCATGATGAAGAGCTTCACTATAAAGGTCGCCTATATTTAAGAAAACAATTGAACCTTAAATCTACGATGCTCTTTAAGTTTCATGCTTCACCCACAACTGGGCATTCAGGCTTACCAAAACCTGTGAACGAGTTAAATGTTTTTTTTTTCTAGGAAGGTGTGAAACGAGACATCCACAACTTTGAGGCTAAATGTGATATCTGTCAACACAATAAGGGCGAAACAATCAAAGATATAGGCACACTCCAACTGCTCTCGGTTCCACCTACTATTTGGATGGATATTTCTATGGATTTCATTGTTGGCTTACATAAATCGAGCAATATGTCAATCATCATGGTGGTAGTAGATCTTCTTTCCAAATATGCTCATTTATGCGCTCTTTAACACCCATTAACTGCATCCACAGTGGCTCAAATTTTCATGGATAATATATTCAAACTCCATGCCATAACTCATTCTATTCTCTTCAACCGTGATCCAACTTTCACCATAAAGTTTTTGCAATACTTGTTCAGGCTATAGGGAACCCAATTACATCTCAACATCACCTATCATCCCCAGATTGATGGAAAAACTGAAGCTATCAACAAGTGTTTGGAAACATATTTGTAGTGGTTTGTGTCTGGCAAACAAATCAATGGGCTCAGTCGTTAACCCTAGTTGAATGGTGGTACAA
The DNA here is from genome assembly GCA_009831015.1 of Picea engelmannii. Lineage (NCBI taxonomy): Eukaryota > Viridiplantae > Streptophyta > Pinopsida > Pinales > Pinaceae > Picea > Picea engelmannii. Next base: position 53,570 of record ML818364.1, on the reverse strand, counting down.
CAAATCTTACCATATTGCCACTCACATGACTCCCTTTGAAGCAATCTACGGGGAAAATCCATCGTCGATTCTCTCATACATTTCAGGTGTCTCAAAGGTTTAGAAGGTTGACAACAATATCAGAGTCTACATGGCCATTCTTTGTACCCTCAAAGAAAATTTGGTCCTGGCTCATAATCGCATGCAACAACAAGCAAATCAAGTTCGTTTTGAATGTCAATTTGTTGAAAGGGACCAAGTGTTTCTTTGTTTGCAACATTATAATTAGACTTCACTCAAAGTTGAACATTAGAAGCCCGCCCCCAAATTTTATAGTCCTTCTACAATTCTCAAATGAGTGGGGCATATGGCCTACTAGTTACGTTTGCCCAGTCATGTTGATGTTTGCATTGGTTAAGATCGAAACAACAACCTCATGGGGACATGAATCCCCTTGAATTTTTATAGAGGTTGTACTCATTTTTGGCTAAAATATGTATCTTGAATATCTTGGATGAAGGAGAATGCTAAGCAACAAACCCCATATATTTATTACTTTGATTTGTATATGGAAAGGTTCTTGATAACCAAATCTGATCTTTATGTGCAACAAGAAGTCTTTTAAAAATATAAATATTGAAGGGAGGCTTCAATATCAAAATAACTTTGTACTCAACATCATATATACAACCCTCTAGATCACATACAATTATAGGATACATCCATATCTTCTCATGAGAAATATGAGAGAATAGTTTTAATCATCTCAAATAATTTTAAAAGAGTATTACAGTTTAAACAAAAGCGATTTTGATAAGCATGCTTCAAACATCTCACAGTAAAAAATCTCAAGATCTGAAATATTATTGAAGTCATGCCCCAAAATAATTCTTTGTGGAGTTTTATTCATTAAATATATTCTTCATTACAAAACATCTCAGCAAGCCAATTGACTAAATCTTCATAAATGAAGCTTGTCAAACATAAGACCAAATCTCAATCAATTCAATAGTAATCCTAGATTTCATTTGGCATTCACATACATGGTTGTGAATACTCCATGATCATATAATAAAAGTCTTTGAAGAATACAAGAGAAATAATCAAGAACACAACCTTATACTTAGTTCATAATTTCAAGTATAAAGCTTTGAGAAAATGATGTAGAAGAAGACAAGGAGTGGAGAAGATGGAGATCTTTTTATTTTTTATTAGAAGCTTGGTTGCATATTGATAATTGATCCTCTCTATTCTGATCTTCTGATTACCTGCTTCTAACCCTTTGATGAAGCCCTCTCTTGCTTTTAAAAACCAATTCTTATAACTCCTTGAGGTAGTTAGGGATTTTACTTTCTTGGAGAGATGACTTTGATTAATGCCTCAATTAAGTCTCATTAATGCATTTGCATCATTAATATTCATATCTTGAATTTTTGTCTTTTAATAAACTTTTATTTTGAAAAATTTAATCAACTGCCCCTTTAAAGAGAGGACCGTGTTTTAATTTTTTGAATATGATATTAATCTTTTCAACCATGGAAACCAATGTAGATTTCATATTCATTGTCTTATCTTTCCAAAGAGTCCTCCTAGACACAATTTTGATTCTTGGATCTCAAAGATATAAGCTCATGAAGTTGAGGTGTCAAGCAGATTTATCAGTGTAGCATGAAAATATTGTTGATTGTTGTTTTAATTTATGAGAGGATTATAGCAAATTCCAGCCCTTGAAACCTATTCCATCGTCTTCCTCGTCGAAGTATCTTTCCAACGAGGTATAGTTTATGTGATTCAAACTCCTGGATCTCGATATATGGCCTTCAGAAGATTAAGACTCAACAATTGTTGATTGATCTTCATGGGGCAATCTGGCCCCTTTGTTCAATTTCTTCTTCCTTCATAAAAATTTTGACTTTTTATTCAAAAACTTATCCCACATACATGGTCTTTTAAGAGATTTTAGTGTATATAATGAAAAGTGTATTATACACTTAGTAAGAAACAAGAGAAGACTATGGAGATTGGAGAATTCGACTCCTTAAGAAATCAATCAATTAATTAATATTTTGACCAACCAGTCATCCTCCACCCATGCCTAGTGGCATCCTCATAATCGCCCAGTTAGCATGAGTTAGTAGTCCACATGTCGTTCAGTAATAGGTCAACATAAAGTGACACATGTCATGAGGTAATTCGTTGCCATGTGTCTCCAATAGTGGGTTGTCCAGTGTCATCAATTGTTAATCGCCATGTGTCATGAGATAAGTGGTTGGCATATGGAGTGTTTTGATTGGTTAATGTTTCATGGAGGTAATTTAGAATATAAGTTAAGTGTGTAAAGAATGTGGATGGGAGGGGGGTAAGTGAGGGTAGTATAGGGGGAGGGTAAATTGTAGGTGGCATAAGAGAAGGGGTGGGGTAGGATGATGTAGGGGGGAAGAAAAGTGTGGGTAGCGGAGTTATTGAGGGTGAGGTAAGGTGACGTAGGGGATGGAGGGATAAGGGGATGATGAATAATGTCGGAGGTGGAGAAGCAAAGTGTGGAGGAATAAGGGGATGAGGAGAGGTGTAAGTCCATCCGTCTGACGGATATGAAGAAATAAACTAAGTGTGGGGTGAGAGGAGAGGATAGGAGAGGGAAGGAAGGGGGAGTAGGAGGGTTTAAAAAAAATGATTAAGTGATGAGGATGTATGGAGCAAGGAGAGGGGAAATAAGGGAGGTGAGGAAAGATGGAAWATATTTCTAAGTGTTGAAGAGTGAAGTTCCAAGATATATATGGTGGTGTATTCCATAAGATTTATGTGGTTTATTCCACAATATTTACGTGGTTTATTCCACRMAATTTAAAAGAATTGTAAGAGGATTTGTTCCAAGATATTTAAACATGGTTCCAAGAATTGGTGTGGTTCCAAAAATTCTTTGTTCCAAGAAAATTGGCTTTCCCGCAAAATGAAGAAGTGCTCATTGGGCGTTTAAACGTAAACCTGGATATCTTAAGCATGCAAACTAAGATTTTGAATCCAAAAAATGCTTGGTGAAGCTGAGATTGAAGGATACACAATGGATTTATAATAGTCTTCTTCCGATATCAATTTTTTTATTATTACAGGAGCGGGAAAATAGAAGTGACCTTTTTTTGGTCAACAATTGGCTCCAACAGTGGGACAATGATCCCCCTGTGGGTTCCTAAGAACACCATAATCTGAAGACCAACTGCCTTCTCTATTGGGCTATGGAGTCTTATTCAAAATGAATTATTATAATTCTTCCTTCATGGAATCATCATCAAATATTATTTCCATATAACAACTGCTTTATTATGCAAAACTTGAACTAAAACAACAAACTTATGTACAAAGAAGATCTACCTACCATATCTTACTTGAAATAAAGGGACAATTTTAGGTATAAAAAGATTTCCAATGGAGCCATTCAAGCATCCAACTAATCTATGGAATGAGCTCCAAAACTATGGAATATATTAAGGCTTGTACCAATGAATCAGGGGCACTCTCAATCTGTACTGGGGAAAAACTAAACCAAGTGTGTTGAGAATTTGATTGCATTGCTTGGCCAATAATGCTTTGAAACCATGATTCAATATAATCAATTATTGGTTGCTCAAGGATGCCTCTATCTTTGATTGGATGAGGAGTTTTCAATCTGAGAATACTTTCATCATTCTCCTTTTTAATGACCACTTTCAATCAATGGAGAAATCAATGTCTCACTTTGGTGGAAACCCTAGAATCTCTCTAAATACATCCTCAAAATAATTCAAGACTGGATGGTCTTCAAAACTTGGCATTTTATCTTTCGTTGCCTCTTCCATATGGGCTGCAAAAATCTGGCATCCCTCCCTGAAACACTTCTTCAAGTGCATGGCTAAATTCTCTCTAACAACTACAGTCCTTTAGATACCTTGAACCTTCCTTTGTTTCCCTTCCTCGTCAAGACAGGTGATTGTCTTGTTGTAACAGTATAGGAAAACATGGTGCTTTTCCAACAAATCCATACCAATTAGAGAGTCATATGACCCAAGTGGTATGATGTTCAAATCTACTTTTGTGTCGAATCCATTCATGTATATTGGACAATCTTTAACCAACTCATTGATCCTTCTCTTAGCCCCTGTGGCTAGTTGAACCAACCAAGATTTCCCATGCTTGCTTATTTGCAAGTGAAATATTTCAACAAGGTTAGGAACTATGTAGCTATGGCTAGTTCCATAATCAATTAAAATTGTTATGGGGTGGTTATCAATCTTACCTTCTAATTCAATCATGGGGGATTGGTATTCTACTTGCTTGTTGTCCAAGGCCGAATAAATCCTTGGCATGCTTCTTCCCATGTCTTCAACTGTATCAACCTCCTGAATATTGTGAACAATCCTCATCCTTTCTCCTCTGTGAGGGAAATCCCTATACAAGTGGTCTCCTTCAAATCCCCAACATTTTATGGGTTATTGTCTTGGCCTTTTCCCAAAATAAACTGCCATCCCAGGCACCATTTTACCTTTGCTCCATCTTACCCTCCATATTGTCCTTCCAATTTTTTTGGAAAGTGGGCCTCTCTCGACTCTGCTCATAAAGATGTTTTGCCTTCCTTATGGCCTCCTCCAAAGTCCCGAGGTTATCACAATGTATCTTATCATTGTAGAAATTAGGTAACCTTCTCATCATTTATGAAGCCAACATACTTAAGCAATTCAAATAATATCCTCTCATATTCCTCCATTGCCATGCTCCCTAATTTGAGTTCAAAGAACTCTTTCATCTTCTTATCATAATAATGCTTTGACAAATATTTTTGTTGGAAATATCCCTTGAACTGTCTCTGTCACATACCCACTACCTAAATCGGATTTTTCTGGTCTTCTGCCGAATCAAAAGCCCTAAATATCCATGGAGGCCCAAGGTAAGCTGGCTCTTTCTCTCTCTCTTCGTTCCCATGTGATCGCGGGTCACGATCACAGTTCAAATAAATGCAGTGTCTTTTGTATTTCGCGTCTCGGCGCTACGGTAATGTCAAACCGTTCGGCTTTGCAACCACCGAACCCCGACAGGGCTAGCGACCGACCAATAGGGACGAATCCCAATAGGGCTAGAGAACAACTAATGAGAACAGGCCCCGTCGCACGGTTAAGTGGAGTATAGGTGGCAGAGGGGGAAGTGTGACACGGTAGTCAACAGGACAAGAGGGGGCCCCACTTCACACGCCACACTATTCCGGACCCCCACCCCATTAAAGGCAGAATGGCAAGGGGGGTCCGGAATCCACCTGAGCGTCGTTGATCATGATGAATTAATCTCGACCGTTCGAGAGTTGCGNACCATAGATCTGGGCGGGTGGACTCTGGCCATCCAGATCTGCTCGTTACTTATCTAATTGCGCATTCATGCCCCAGCTTAAAGTCGACATCTCTTCCTCACATCGGACGGTCGTTACAGACCCTGAGATTCCCCGAAGGAATCTCGTCCGTTCATCGGGACTTAGCCACATGCTATCGTCTCGTCATTATGGGTCGGGATTTGTCAAGGCAAGAGCCCGAGTTTTTGTCAACGGAACTCCCGAATCCCCGATCCCCGATTTCTCGAAACGGGTAATCTCTCAACATGTCACCTCCTTAAATCGGATGGTCCACAACTGCTCCGGGGTTTCCACCCAGGAAAGTCCCGATCCCTTGTCGCCAGGACTCCCGATCTCGCGATTCCCAATTTCCCGAAATGGGAGATCTCACGACGCGTGGCCTCCGTAAATCGGACGGCTCAGATTTATCCCGGGGTTTTCACCATGGAAAATCCCGAACTCTTGTCAACAGGAATCCCGATTCTGTGATTCCCGATTTCTTGAAATGGGAGATCTTACGACACGTGGCCTCCATCAATCGGATGGCCAAGATCCATCGCGGGATTTCCACAATGGAAAGTCCCGATCTCATGTCAACAGGACTCTCGATTTCTCGACTCCCGGTTTCCCGAAATGGGTGATCTCTTGACATGTGGCCTCCGTTAATCGGACGGCTTAGATCTATTCCGGGGTTTTTCGCCCCTATACACTAGAGTCTTAACCCTCGGGTAACTCCTGACAGATCCAACGACTATCGGGTTTTTCAGTCGAGATCTGACGGCTCAGACAGATTCCCTACTTGTGGGCTCTCCCACGACTTCCTGAATGTGGAAAGATCCACAGTCCAAATACTCTCATGGATCTTAGGGATCTATGGTCCTAAACTCTTCGCTACCCACAAAGACACAGAGAAACCAAGTGGTAAGGTATCTAGCATCCAACTTTCTCCTACCAATATAACAGTCGTGTGTGATCGCAGATTTCCCGACGGGATCTCGTCCGTCGTTCGCCACCTATCAAGGTTAAGGCACTTAACTTTCCAGTTTCCTCTTACCAAATCTAACGGTCATGAGTGACCACCGATTTCTCGATGAAATCTCGTCCATCGATCAATACCTATCAGGGTTAGGGCACTCAACACCCCATCTTCTTCCTCCGATCTGAAAGTCGTGAGTGACCACAGATCTCCCGACGGGATCTCATTCGTCGATTCGTTACTTCATCCTTATGCTGCCATCTCGAGCTTTTCAAGAGGGTCATTCCCCTTCATGCAGGGTTACTAAGTCCTTACGCCTTCACATTCTCTTTCCTGGTTCTCGATGGGCTTTTCAAGGAGGGTATCTCTATGGGGAGGTTCACCTAGGGTATTATCGGAGGCAGATAAGGGTATCGTCCACCCGAGAACCAGACGTGAAGTCTGAATTAGATCAATACGCATATAAATAACGATTCATGAGGACATAAGCCATACATAGTCCTTCCATACAAATATACAACTACTAGTACTGATCAAAATACCATACATACATTCTTATAATGAAATCATTCACAATTTCACAGCTTATGGGCATAATCATCAGAATAAACATATATATATATATTTCAAGATGCCAGAGGCAAAACACTTATCAGAAGTAACACCAGGGGTCAAGCAACTGCTGAGAGGGGTGCTCGTTTCCACCCAACCGTAGGCTTAGCGACTCCCAGCGGATTTACCACTAGCCACCCCCGAGCTGAGACCACGATGCTATGAGACTGCGTCTCTGTCTGCCAGTGACCAGGAGCGAAGTTTACTCTCCTTCCTCTCTGTTATCACTCACTTTGCATATAGCCAGAGTTCTCCCCTCGCGTTTGCCCGCAATCGCTTCTACCCCACGCCTTATCCTCTTGCGAGGTTGCGTGTGGCGCGATTTCCCTCACGCTGGTCAGGTCTGACGGCTCTACGGATGGGCGGTTCACCTCCCCATCCCTCATAAATTTATGAGGAGCCATTTACCTGCCAGCCGGCGAGACATTTAATTCAGGGCCAGCGAGCCGCTTTTGGTTCTCCGGGCCAGTGGAGTCCAAATACGGTATTAATTCTCGGTGGAAGTTAACGCCACCTTTCCAGGTGCCTTCCACCGCCATCGTGGTCTCTTTTTCTGCACAT
>ML818364.1:23947-35014 GCA_009831015.1 Picea engelmannii | reverse complement strand
CTACTGCATCTACATGGGAAAGGTATGAGATTTTTAATGGAATAAGTTTCCAAGTTATCTTTGTAAGATGTTTTACTATCCTGGTTATACTCATATTTTGTGCTGATGAAGGGCTTCTATTAAGTATAGTTCTAATTCCTTCTTACTAGAAATTCTAAGTTGATTTCAATGATGGTGACAGATTAATATCAAATATAGAGAAGTTTTGTCGTAGGTGGCTTGCCGATGGCTTGAAAAATCTTCTGGTACGTTTTCTTTTTTAGAACTTGATTTTGCAATTGAGAATTTGTTCTGTCTTAAATTGTTGATTTTCGGACATATAAATCATTGAATTATTTATTAGCATGGATAAGGTGCTCAACGAATGGATCCTTGAATACTATACACAGTGTTTGCAAATATTACTTGAAGAACATCGGATTGAAACAAACATTAATTTTTGGGAAATAAAATATATTTCTGATTATTTTTTGCATCCTTTATATACAGCCTGAGTGGGCCTAATGGTTAAGAACATGTGTTTCCTCTTAAGAGGTCACAGGTTCAAATCCAGAGGGGGGTAGGGTATGTATACCTTCGTAGACTTTACCAGTCAAAATCGCTGGGCGGAGGGGGATCCCTTGTCCCACAAACAAGGGGGTCTCATACACCAATTTGGTGTGCTGGCTTGGCCGTAACCTTAAAAATAGATTATTATTATTATTTATTATTTTATTCATGTGAGTTTTTATTGGGACCTATTGTCTAAGACACTTTGTCATTGGTCTTTGTATTCCCTGTTATACCCATACTCCTTTAGTTTTGTATGGTTGATTGATAATGCGTGTCTCCAAGTATCGAGCCTTCATCACTCATTGAAATTACCTCGTTTGTTCATATTTGTTGTCCAACCCATTTAGACAGGAATGATAGTGCTCTATTGCAACACTAGTGTATGCAAGAAAAACAGTGCCATTTGATGGCATTGCAAAATTTTCTGATATCGTGGGATCATAATGTTTTTTGGTTTATTACTGGCCTTATGATAGTCTATTTTCACTTCAATAGGGGAAATGATATTTTAGATTGATAAAGCTTGTAGATTTGGAATGAAAGTATAAATCCTAGTCAAGGTGTTATGTATTAATCTTTGGTCCCCTTTCAACTACAATTTTATATACATGTACATTTATAGAAAAATAAATTGGTTAGCATGCAATGAAAAGACTCTCGGGGTAATTGGTCATCATCTATCATATTGGGAGTCTCAAGTGAGGTGAATCTCCCCCTCAACACTAACTGAGGTACTCGGCACCAATCAAGTGGACTTGAACCCGCGACCTTTCGCTCTGATACCAATTGTTGTATCACGTTTGATGTTAAACCAAAAGGCCGACTTGTTAGTTTCCAATACAACCGCCAGATTTAACGGATCCATGGGAGGATGTTAAACCATGTCACGAGTCCCGAAGGAGGTGCTGACTACCAAGTCAACAAGATTCATCAACTTTGAATCTAAAGCTGCCACCTTCTTTATATTAGTGATCATGGGTGTGGCCACAGGTTTGCAGTCCTCCATCAGAAACCTCTCAGGATCTCAACTGCATATTTACCCTGCTCAAGGAAAATCTCCCTTGGTCTTTGTCAAGCCTCCAAACTCAAGAAGTAATGCATCATGCTAATGTATTTCATCTCAAACTCAATTTCCATGACAACTTTGCACCTTGCAATGAGCTTCTTTGCACCTGTAATAAACAAGTCATCTACATACAACACCAACATGAGCAAGTTAGTCCCAACAAATATATAATATAAGTTAGGATCTGCTTCACTTTTGGTGAAGCCCATACTCTGCAGATAACCATCTATCTTGGAATACCATGCTCTTGGTGCCTGCTTGAGTCCATACAAGGCTTTTGTAAGCTTGCAAACATGAGACTCTTTCGTATTTACCTCAAGGCCCTGAGGTTGCTCTATGTACACTTCTTCCTCAATGATCCCATTAAGGAAAGCTGTCTTCACATCCATCTGATGCATCCTCCATCGCATAAATGAAACTAAGGAAATAACTTCTCTAATGGAAGTGTGTTGGAGTAGGACATTTTGGGTAAGTTTTGGGAATTGCGCAGGAGCAAACCACGCGACAATTAGCACATATTCAGGAGCCAATGTGCAGAAGGCGAAAGTTAGTTAGTAGTAGTTAGACCATTTGGTCCATTTTGTAACAGGCTAAGCCCTAGTAGCAATGTATAAATATATATGGGTTTTGGGTAGAAAGAAGAGGTGACGGATGAGAAAAGGAGCTAAGTGTGCACTGTATGTGCGAACGGCTAGGCCATTTTGGGGTAGAACTGATGTATCTTATTGGAGTGCAGTGCACACCTATTGTAAGGATTGAACATGAATAGATAATTTAAGAATCTAGCCGTTGTGGACGTAGCCTAGTTTGGGGTGAACCACATTAAATCTCTGTGTCATGATGTGTGCTATTATGATGTGTTTGTTTACTTTGTTTGTTGCGTACCTGTAATAGATGTTGAATGGTTAATATGAATATGTATCTGATAGTTCTGTGCACATGTTAAGTAAGATAAATCTGTCATATGTTATGATGCTGTTATGATTTGATGCACAAGGTATATTGCATGTTGAATGAATGAATGTTATAACGGTCTCCATTCCCTTCATGAATGCGGAAGCCTGGTTCCTGTAGTCCCCATAGGTACTTCGGGTGAGACTTCACCTGCTTGCGGGTGATGCTGAAAGGGCCAGTATCTTGGGATTTGTTGGTGAATTAATGTTGAACCCCGGGTCTGCTCACTGCGCGCCAACAAAGTGTACCTAGCAACTTGAGTAAATGTCTCCTCATAGTTCACTCCCTCTTTCTTGGAGAACCTTCTCGCCACGAACCTTGCTTTGAACTTCTCAATGCTGCCATTTGCTACATGCTTGATCTTGTAGAGCTACCTGGAACTCACTACAAACTTCCCCTTTGGTCTTCGCACTATGTCCCAAACATCATTCTTCATGATGGAGGTGTACTCCACCATGGCATCCCACCATACCTGCTGGTTTGTTGCCTCTTGAAAGCTAGAAGGCTTGAAATCTATGATGCTGTTCATCAATGCCATGTAGTCTAGAAATTTATTCGAAGGTCTACTCTCTCTAAATGTGGTCCTAGGAGCCTTAACATACTCCTGAGCATCCCTCAATGTTTGAGTGAACCATTGAGTTCTCATGACAGAAGTGGAAGGGGCTATTGTCTCCTCATCTTCACCTGAAAGCTGTTGTACTGCTCTAGAAGTCACTAGTGAGCCTGTCTAAACCTTCAGAGCTTCCGACTCCTCATCCTGTGTCACTGGAATAGGTTCATGGGACTTCCTAGATGCAAATTCTTCCTCAAACTTTACATCCCTACTCTACTGTCTTCCTCTGCTATGAAAGATAGACCGTGTAGGCCTTTGAAGTCTCACTGTAACCTACAAATAAATGCTACCTGTTGGAGGGTTCCAACTGAGTCCTTTTTTCTACCGGTACATGGGTATAAACCTTAGTCACCGTATTCGCCGAATTTTATCCATAAAATTCGGAATTCGGCGAATATGAAGAGATGCCACATAAATTCGATGAAGTTCGGCTATTAAATTCGCTCGCTAACTACCGTTTTTTGCTCAAGGGAAAAATAGAAGATAATAGGCAATAAGGACGCAGTGAAGGCCCCGCCGGCTAAAACCCGTTTTTTTGGCAGCCCCGACTTTCCCTTTCGTTGTTCAGTAGCGCGGGTAGAAGGTTTTAAAAGTGACTTTCCCGTGAATTTGCAGGTGATCGTGGCCCTATTCTGAAACCCGTGGTGTTCTGAAGTGGGGTCAGGTCCAGATAAAGGTAAACGAACGGACCTCTCTTGACACAGCGGGTGGACTTCTCTTGACGCCGCGGGTAAGGACCCTCGCTCTTGGACCAATCAATTGCTCCTCCGCTTGCTCTTCAAGTAACGAGCCCCCCACCTTTTTTCCGGCCTGCAAGCTAGTGTAAGAATCAGGAGTAATAATTATATATATATATATATATATATATATATATATATTTTAAATGATTATAAAATTTCGGTACAAATAATTATATATATATTATAAAAATAATTATAATATTTTATATTTCAGGGCTACAAAATTTATAATAAAAAATGTGTAAATTCGATAACTTAACAATAAAATTATATCAGTTAAATAGTTTGTATTTATATGAGTCAAATATTTTATATATGTGTGTTTTATATATGAGATAAATAATTAGTATATATAATATGTGTTATATAAGTTCTATAATTAATATATATAATATATATGTTATATATTTATAGTTGTCGAACTTAATGACGAATTTTATCCACTATTTTTTGGGTGGCGATTTTTTTTCGAATTTCAAGACCGTCGAACACGAACACGAACACGAACCAGGTGACTAAGGTATAAACTGGATAACTAAAGATGTGGAAATGACTCACCTTTGGATTCACACCAGTGAATGCCTCCTCTAGTGTCTTGTCCTCCAAGACCTTGTGAGGACACCAGTTCTGGATGTAGACTGCTGTGTTGCATGCCTTTGTCCAAGGGAACATCGACAAGTCTTGGTCATGAATCATGGCCTTTGCAGCCCCTATGATGTATCAATTCTTTCGCTTTGCAACCCCATTCTGCTATGGGTTGTATGGAACGCTCATCTCCCTCTTGATTCTCGCCTCATTGCAGAAACCCTCAAACTCCTTGGAGGTATACTCTCCCCCATTGTCTGATCTCAAGACTTTGTTCTTCTTCCTTGTCTGGTTTTCGACTAGAGCTTTAAACTCTTGAAACTTGCTAAAGATCTCATCCTTGGTCTTTAGGAAGTAGGTCCATGTTTTGCAAGAGAAGTCATCAATGAAGGAAACATAGTACATGCTTTCTGAAATTGATGTTATTGACATTGGTCCACAAACATTTGAATGCACTAGGTCTAGAATCTCCTTAGGTCTATGCTTGTTGCTTGGCATTTTTAACAAAAGATAGGCCATCATTGGAATCTAAAACTGGGACAGCAGAAAAATATGTAATGTTTCACTTTTTGGTGTGTATCACTGTGACATATAATGGGCTCACAGTGCAGAATGATATTTGTGCTATTGATACTAAATGCATGGCAAAGTTAAGGCTATTGAAGAATGCCACTTATATATGTTCAGGCAATCCTGTTTGCGTGAAACTGACAGACGACAACCCTTGTCTGAGTTCCACATCATTATATCAGATGACAAATCCTTCTTTAAGCTTGCCCACTTGGCAAATGAACATTCACTTTGGCATACATACTATTTGGACTTGTACATGGTATATTCCAACATCATATAATTCATGAATAGTCTTCCTTTTTCAACTGTAATGTATGAAGAATAATTTTATCCCTATAGCCTCATGAGCTGGAGGCAGTATTTGCTATGAACCTGTTTGTTCGAACTCCATTTATGTGTTGAGACTATAATTCCATGGATTGATGTTTTAAGTATAGTGTGGCTCTTTATTTTTTTTTGAGAGTCTAATTTCAGTAGCAAGCCTGATTTATCTGTCAATCCCTTTGATACATAGTTTCTTCATTCTATCACGATGGATTTGTAATTAGTTTCTTCATTCTGTCATAATGGATTTGTAATTAATGACTACATCTCATCCAGTTGTAGTTGGTGGGATCGCTATCTGAGTTTCATAATGATAATTTATGTATGGACCAAATATTTTTTGAATGATTATTTTGAAGATTTTCTAGGTCCTATCAAGCTGCCAAGTAGGTCTGTCTTTGACCTCAAGTTGGCTCTATGTTTCAACTCTCAATGAAGGTTTTTCTGCTGTTTTAGGACAGCCAACAGTTCAAGAACTTCTTGCTGATTTGTTACGGTTACATTCACAATTTAGGTGCTCTAGCATGTATTTTTAGTCACCAAGGGTTAGCACATGCATACAAAAATAAATGTAACACACCTAGAGATCTTTACAGCTGAAAATACAGTAGTTCTACACTCTAACATACATGAAATTGAACACAGGTATTTTTGGTGAACATGACCCTGGATAAAACCCCCCCGAGGAAAACCAGTTTGGAATATATGTCTATATATGAGGAGAAAAGATGGTGGAATACAAGAAGTACAAAATATAGATGAACCTGATACAATAGTAGCTTGATCCAAGCTGAAACACAAGTCCAAATGAAGCAAGAGCGCCCTAGGATGGTGCGCCCCCTAGAAATGTTGTCAAGACCACTGAAATGGAGCCAGATGCCAACTGGAAGCTCTGAACAAGAAACCCCTCCACAGTACTTTGATACTGAAGTGTAGCCTCCCTCTGAAACAGACCTCACTGCAATCTGAGCTCTCTAAGTCCTCCCCACTGATGATGCGCCCTCCTCACCAAGTGCGCCCTCCTCAGAACTGGAAGCTCCTCAATAAATAAACAAGGCCCTAAGCCTGTTGGCTATCTCCATGGAAGGGAGGGCCCAAGCTAGCCTCACCAAATGCCTGAAACCTCATCATCATGCTCTCTCTCAAACTCTCCAAGTGAACAAATGAAGGAATGAGCTCTCCATCCTCCTTTGCGCCCCTCTTGAACCTCCATAAGGAAACCTAAATGATCAATGGCTGAGATCATCCCATCTCAAGTCTAATCAAAGGTTGAGATCTCTCCAAAAGAATCTCACTCAAAAACCCTCTTTGGGTTAAGTTCCTTAAGTTCACTTTATGTCTCCTAATTCACCCACAAAGTGAATTAATGGTCATTTTAGGCATAAATGACCAAATTTCACTTTTGACTTAAATCTCCTAAGTCAAAGTGAAATTAGACATAAAGTACAAGGCACAAAGTACATAGTACTTCCCACATGTGTTTAGGAGCTCACAAACACATGGGGAACACCTCCCAAGGTACATAATCTCAACACTCCCTCTTACCGAGGAAGGTGTTTCTCACCAAGCCCATCTTGTCTCTAAAGTAGACATGTTTGCCCCTTGGCAGGGCCTTGGTGAGGATCTCTGCAATCTGCTTGTCAGTTGATATATACTATAACTGCACTGCCCCTCTCTGAACCCAATCACAGATGTAGTGATACCTGATCTTAATGTGCTTCGACCGGTCATGGAAAAATGGATTCTCAGAGAGTTTGATACAACTCTGATTATCACAGTGTATGATGGTCAGTGGCATCTCCTGACCAAATAATCCTACCAACATCTTACGAAGCCAAATGGCCTCATAACTGGCTTGACTGGCTGCCATGTACTCTGCCTCGGCCGAACTCAAAGCAACCGACTTCTCCTTCCGGCATAACCAGGAAACAAGTGCTGACCCCAAACCAAAGCAACACCTTGAGGTGATTTTCGTGTCAGTGGCACATCCTGCCTAGTCTGAGTTGGTGTAGCCGACCAAACTGACCCCATCACCTCTGATATAGTCAAGGCCAAAATCAACTGTCCCAACAATGTACCTCAACACATGTTTTGCCCCAATCATGTGAACACTTCTCGGCTCTACCATATGCTGGCTGAGAGTGTTCACGGCAAAACAAATATCTGGTCTGGTGTTAACCAGATACATGAGTGAACCGATCAATTGCCTGTAAACTGTAGCATCTACCAACTGGGAATCTGAAGCACTAAGCTTCTTCTAGTTGGTAATCATGAGTGTCGACATAGGTCTACAGTCCCTCATCTGAATTCTGCTCAGAATATTTGCAACATACTTCCCCTGCGCGAGAAATATGTGTCCCTCCTCCTGCCATACCTCCATACCCAAAAAATAGTGCATCAACCCAATATCACTCATCTCAAACTCTGATGCAAGTCCCAGCTTGCACTCAGCTATGAGATCCTCGGCTCCTGTGATGAACAAGTCATCCACATATAGAATGAGAATGAGCGTGTCCTCACCTCTAATGATGTAATAGAGGTTAGGATCAACATCGCTCTTCTCGAAGCCCATCTGAAGCAAGTATGTGTCAATACGTGAATACCAAGCTCGGGGAGCTTGCTTCAGACCATAAAGTGCCTTTCTCAAAAGACACATGAGTCTCCCTCTCACTCACCTCAAACCCCTGTGGCTGCTCAATGTACACCTCCTCATCTATAAAGCCATTCAGAAATGCGGTCTTCGCATCCATCTGGTGAATGCTCCAACCCATCTCTGTCGCTATGGCAATAATGCTCCTGATCGAGGTGTATCTCGCAATTGGTGCAAATGTCTCATCATAATCGACTCCCTCTATCTGAGAGAAGCCTCGCGCCACAAAACGGACCTTGTGTTTCTCTATGCTGCCATTTGCAACATACTTGGTTTTGTACAACCACATGGAAGTCACAACTGACTTCCCCACTGGCCTCGAAACCACCTCCCAAACATCATTACACACAATGTAGTCATACTCCTCTACCATGGCCCCTCTCCAGACCTGCTGGTCCACTGCATGCGCAAATGTCTGTGGCTCAGTATCTGTGATACTCGTCACTAGTGCCATATATGCTCCAAATCTGATTGGAGGTCTACTCTCTCTGATCTGGCTCTTGGGCTCACCTACGTTCTCCTTGGCCTCCTTCAGGGTCTCCTGAAACCATCTAGGTCTCCTCTTCCCTGAAGTGGTCAACAGAGAAGTAAGGTCTCTCTGTCCAAGAGTGACTGCCTTAGGACTAGTCTCAACACTCCGAGAACTTGAAGCCTCTGCCCCCTCTGACTGAACACCCTCTGACTGTGAACCTGAAGCTGTGCATGGTGACCCTGTCACCCCTGATACTGGCGAACCGGAAACCTGAGGCTGTGCTCCTCTGAGACATCAATCGGTGCCTCAGCATCATCCTCAACACTGACTCTCGACTCAAGAGATCTCTGAAAAGCCCTATCCTCCTCAAATCTAACATCTCTACTCACCACCACTCTCCTAAGTGATGGAATGTAGATACAATAGGCTTTGGACACCTCTCAGTATCCAACTAGAATCCCCTGCTGGGCTGTGGGGTCTAGCTTTGTCCTCCTCTCTGAGGGGACATGAGAAAAGCTCAAGCACCCAAAGATCCTGATGTGCTCGACATCGGGCCTCCTACCAGTGAAGGCCTCCTTAGGAGTCATCTTCCCCAATATCCTGTGGGGGCTCCTGTTCTGCAGGTAAACTGCATCAACACTCGCCTCTACCCATAAGTACAAAGGCAAACTCTGATTGTGCAACATGGATCTCGCTGCGCCGGTGATAGCCCGGTCCTTCCTCTCGGCAACCCCGTTCTATTGGGGGTTGTATGGTATGGTCATCTGTCTTCTAATTCCATGCTGGGCACAGAAGTCTACAAAGTGTCTGGAGGAATAATCACCCTCGTTATCCGACCGTAAGACTTTGATCCTCTTTCTAGATTGGTTCTCCACAAGAGCTCTGAACTCTTGGAACTGTTTGAAGACCTCAATCTTGGTCTTCAGGAAATAGATCCAAGTCTTCCTTGAGTAGTCATCAATGAATGTGAGATAGTACTCATAACCACTCAAGGACTTCCGAGTCATGGGCCCACACACATCCGTGTGTACTAAATCAAGTATCCCAGCAGACCTGGTGTCACTGCTGGGGAACGAGGCCTTGGTAAACTTACCAAGCACACACCCTCTGCAAACATTCTGATGCTCTGTACTGATCTGTGGCACTCCGGTCACAACCTCTCTCAGTCCTTCGAGAGCTCCATGATGTAGATGGGCCATCCTACGATGCCATAACTCACATGTCTGTCTGCTGCTGTCGCCGCTCACTGCCAATGCATGAAGAGGCTGAAAAATCAATTTGAACAGTTTCCCATCCCTCACTCCAATCACTTGTCCCGAGGGAAGCGAGGACCCCTTAGGGTGAATGAATACCTCGGTCCCTCTGAAGGACACCTCAAGACCTCTATCTTGGAGGGTAGAAACTGAAATCAAATTCTTCTTCAGCCCAGGAACATAGAGAACGTCCTTGAACGATATAGGTGGCATGCCATCTCTCCGAAAGGTAACGATGCCAATCCCAACAACTCTAACCAAGGAGTCATCTCCAAGAGAAATCTCCATCCTGACCTCGGTGTCTCTGAGATCGGTCAAATTCTCTCTGCCTCTAGTCATATGGCTCGAAGCCTTGCTATCAATATACCAGACACTGGGTGCCGTCTAAACTGAAGTGCAACATATGAGGACAACACACTCTCTCTTGAACTGAGTCTGAAACTCTGCCTCCTCTGCTGTAGCTGCGGTACCACCCCTCTTCTTCTTCCTACTGGGAAACTGTCCAGCATAGTGCCCCAACTTCTTACAAACAAAGCACTTCACTTTGCTCATATCTCTCTTTTGAACACTGTTGCTCTCTCCTCCACCTCCCTGTGGTGGGGCCCCAAACTTGGGACCCTGCCAACCTCCATGACCGACCTTCTTCTTGCCCTTTGTCCAAAGAGCAAGATCCTCATCACCCTGACTGCTGCTGCTGTCCAGAGGCCTTTGCTACAAGTCTAGTATCCTCCTGGACGAAGTCATCCCACATCCTCTCCCATGTAGGCATGACCTCCCTGGCAATAATGCCATGAACGAATGGACCCCAAGGTTTGGTAAAGCTGTTTAAAGCTATCCTCAGCATAGAATTGGGTTCCACCACCTCTCCGACGGCTCCAAGCTCGTCTCTGATCTGGGTGTAGCGACCAAGGAATGAAGTCACCGACTCACTTTTGAGCATGCGAATGCCCCTGAGTCGATCATGAAGAACCATCTTTCGATTCTCATTAGAGATTTGGTAAAGCTTACATAGAGATTCTCACATCTCATATGCATAAGCTTTCCCGGTCAAGTGGGGAATGATATGATCTCGCACTGCATCACATATGGTCCTCTTTGCCTTGTTGTTCCTCTTCCCGAACTCTACCAACAAGACGGTGGCAGTAGCAGGAGGTACAGGAACAACTGCCTCAACTATGTCCCATAGTTCGAGGTCCTCCAAGACAAAGACTATCCTCGCCTTCCAAGCCAACCAATTGCTAGCCCCAACTAGCCTATCCTCCACACGCATCTGAGATGCTGACAT
>ML818364.1:0-20900 GCA_009831015.1 Picea engelmannii | reverse complement strand
GCATAAATGACCAAATTTCACTTTTGACTTAAATCTCCTAAGTCAAAGTGAAATTAGACATAAAGTACAAGGCACAAAGTACATAGTACTTCCCACATGTGTTTAGGAGCTCACAAACACATGGGGAACACCTCCCAAGGTACCCCGAGGTACATAATCTCAACATATTTCATCTTTCTAAAAGAATACACTATCTATGTTGTTGATAGAATCTGTATGCTTGAGTGGTATGAGAGATTTTTTCAGGTCCCGATTTCTCTTTAGGCTGTTCTAGGTTGCTTTGGGAAATAAGCTTGAAAGACTAATTTCAAGTACATATTTCCTATATAAATAGTTGTCAAATTTCAAAATGACATATGCTCCTGGCATTTATGTTGGTTTAGCTTGTTTTGGTTGTATGAGCCTTAGGAGGCCATTAAAGGGCTACTACTTTTTGGGGATGCAAATATGACTGCAATTTTCTCACTCCTGTTGGGAGATCCTTTATTCACATGGATTGCTTGTACTAAGAAGGGTCCTTGTTCCATAATCAGGTACATGCAGAGATGGTAAAAGCCTCAAGGAATCTGCGTCATATTAAGGCTGACTTTACCTATGAGACAAAGCCATACTGCCTGGAGTACTTTTTTCAAGTTGATAACAGCAATGGTATCCTGTTAACCTGGACTATGATGTCATGTTGGTATGAGTTATGCATACAACAGAGCACTTACACTCATGGAATCATATTAATTAAATTTCTTGTACATCTTCTCACCAAATGATGTTTGTAAGCAGTTCATGGTTCTAAATTTGAAGGCAACATTACTCCGGGTGACATTGACCAGTGGAGAGATGGATTACACTTTCTACAGTTGTGGTTTGGCGTAAAAGATTTTCTGGTATGTTTTTCTGCGATGCGACACTAATGTTATATGATATATCTTGAATACTGTATACTAATGTTTCTACATGTAAGAAACTAAACTCATGCTGTTCATCATCTAATGCCTTCATTAATTGTTTTTGTAAAATATTGTTTATTGCAGTTTTCATGAGAGATCTACCAAATGACAACCACAGCTTTTCAGTGTTCGCCTTCTCTTTTTTAAATGGTTATTTTATACCAAACTGCTTGCAGCTTTCAATCTATCCTGCAGTAAATAAGTGTTTCACGTGTGGAAGGTTTAAACTTCGTGATGGATAAGTCCTCCAGAGTCGAGTCATTAATTATATACAACAGATTTGCATTGAAGATTTAGTTAAATGTCAAGCAATAAATATTTATGTACAAGTAGTACATTAACATTTATATCCAAAGTTTTTAAAAAATAATCGTGGGATTGACTTCTTTAAATATAGTTCAGTATGAGGTAATGGAGTGACATTTGCGATGGGGCACCTTGCTGGCCATGCAGGTCTCTGAATTTGCATCAGCTTTTCTATAGGTTGATAAAAGGAGCTTCTGTTCAATTCTTAATGACAATATGAAGCAGGGGACAATGGACCCAATAAACATTTCCCTCTGTTGGATTGCGATGTACAAGCAATGACTAGAGTAGGTTTAGAAAGTGCTCAACGCATGGTGAGCATCCTGTCACAGAAACATCACCAGTATCTTAAAGATTTTGCTTTGGCTTCAAAAGATGCTTTATCCAAGTTAAACAGGGTGGTATCACTTTTGAGCAGAAAAGAGCATGCATGGGTTGGAAGGGGTCCTCTTCAAACTCAATCTACTTCCTCTATCGTTGGTATCATCTGCTGCCTCTATCACTCCATCTCTCTTATCATCAGTATTTTACTGTGCATGGGGCAACCCAGAGGAGCGCATCTTTTCTCTATAATACTTTTATATCACGAGTTATTGTTCTACAAGCTGTGACATGCGTGTTGTGTGATTCATGAGTGGAGGCCGAGGACGATTGCCTAGCATTCTCTTCCCCACTATATTCATCTCACTCAGATCGCGCCAAGTTTTCAGAACTCGGCATTGATTGAATAACACTTCGACTTAAAGCAGCTGAACTCCATTCACGCTTTAGATCATTGACCGAATGTCTCCTTGCCTTTGTGGTACCCGCTGAGTAGCGTCGAATGGTTGGTGTACGTGGCTAGTTACTTCGGTAGTTCAGAAGAGCTCTAGCCCTAACCCTCTTCTTGAATCACTGCATTATTCCACTGCGATAAGAAGTGGAGTAAGGCCGAGCGAGATAGATTGAAGCGAGTTAGGAGAGGCGAGCGCCAAGTTATTACTGGAGAATGGAGCACAAGTGGTGATTGCAGACATTTAGGATGACCTCGAAAATCGTTTGGCCAAATCCCTCACACAATACCAGAGAATGTGTGTTACTAGAGATCACGCGATACCTACATATTACAAATACAAATGATACCAGAGAATGCGTGTTACCAGAGATGCGTGATACTAGGTGATGACTATTCTTGACGCTACTGGGAACGAGTATTTGCACTGGTATGCACCAGAATCTGAGAGCAAATTTCTGAATACTGTAGCACCAGAATCTGTTTTATTTAATAACAACACTAATCACTACGTTATGCAGGCTGCTTGTATTAGCTTGAGTGTCATTTGAATAGACGGGTATCGGAGCTGGCACACCGTGTGGACGAGGTTGTTGGTTTCATGGGGGCTGCAGAGCTAACGGTGGATCACCTCATCATGACTTCCACAGAGTTCTGGTTCACAATCAGTAAGAGAGAGGATGCGAATGATTGTGGAGTGATACCAAGGATTCCTAAGAGCGAAATGGAGGAAACCCTAATGCTTGTGCCGAGAGGGCACTGGCAGACTTAGGCAGAGGCTCAAATGGGCGCAGAGAATAACCAGACAGTAGAGATGGCAGACAGGCTAGCAAGCAGAGTAATGCAGACTAGCAGGTTGACAGGGGGCAAACCTCAGAGTGATAGGTCAAAGTGGTGCATTTGTTTTTGCAGGTGAAAAGGAAAATGCTCATGGGAAATCAACTATGGAAAACTACCATAGTGAATCTCAGGCCTAAAAAACTATAGGCTCTGATACCACTGTTGGACACACAAATTTAGATAAGCATGAGTTGATTTATTCATTAATATGATACATGTTTACATAGTCGTGACCTTTGGATTTGTATTCCAAGAGGTCCCTTCGACTTCTAATGATCGTTCCTATCACTTCATGTTACGTATTCCTACGCAAGTGACTAATACCATAACCCTAGCGGATTAGGTTTCCAACAATTACAATGGCCATTCCATTGAACTTGTCTGCCATCTAATTGGGATTATACTGGAGAATGACCGGCTGTTTGAGGTAAGAATGTGTTGGGCAAAAGACACACCAATTCAAAGCATTTAGTCAACGATTGCAATATAATCATCCGATTAGTAGAAGCATCGATTTTTTTAGATCTAAGGTAAAACACATTAGATAGAAACAAGTAAAAGTAAAAATTATCCTAGAAGGGTTTTAACGGGGTATATTAAATAAAGTACTAAAGCATATTTAATCCCTCGTTTTGATGTGATAGAAGCATATCATAATTTTAGTGGGAAGGAAAATAGGTTATCATTGCTATTAATCCATTTGAAATTAACAATCACGTTTATATTCATTTGGACAATCCATTATGAATACTTGAACCAGGCATCATGGAAAACTTTAATTTGGGCCAAAATTTGTTGGAAATAAACCATCTAAAATTGACAAATGACAATTAAGTTTAAAAACCCCAATTTAATGATATGCTTATGTGGAAAACTGTTTTCATAATTTTGGGTCCGACATGCATGAAAACATCTGGTACCTTCATTTTAAACTAGAAGAAGAAATATTTGTTGATTGACAATTTGTCATAATAAAGAAAAGACAAGATTGCATGACCTTACAATGAAGTTGTGAATGGAAGCTACTTCATCGGAAGTTATAGATGATATGATAGCTCAACTAGATTTTGTAATAAATGGAGTGAATTTGGAAACAACAGAATAGTGAATTTACAAAAACGGTTCTAAAATTTTGACAAAACTGTCAGAAAATGATAAAGAAATTTTATGTTTAAAAGACCAGAATCAAACCTGGCTTACTGAAATCAAATGGTTAAAACAAAAGGAAATATAGAGTCCCAAAATTGAAAAACAGTCCGTTGATAAAGAATCACTATGATCTGAATGGCTTTGCTGGGAATTTTGTTTCTTCAATTGTCTAATTGGTAGGAAAGTATTACTTTGATATGCTTGATCAAATTTGTATCATCATTGGAGTTTACAAATTCATTAAATGCCTGAATTTTCTTTATAAGCAAAAACGTCCGTTTACGATACAAGAAATGTTAGGTATATTTCTTAAAATTGGGACTCATAAAACATTCCTTCACAGTTTTAAGATTTCCAGCTGAATTTCTAGCTGTGATTACTTTCTTATTGGTTTAAATAAAGTAGATTCATGAAATATCTTGATTGTGTTAAAGTTTAAACATACAGGTATTGATTTTAACCAGTTATTCATGCCTTGTCATTTTTACATAGTTTATATTATGGAATTTTTGTGGTGAACTCTGATAACATCCAACTCTGCCATATGTTGTCATTCTGTCTTGCATTTGGTTAGTATAGAAAACAATTTATATAGAATTGTTGAAGTTGCTTTTTTTATATGGTTTACTCATGTACTCCCCCCTATGGTTCTTATCATCAAAATTGAGTTACAATTTCACTTATGTTTTTCCTCTGTTTCATTCAGATAATTGCTCCACAAAGTATGAGTGGAGTTGTCCTTGATGCACCCGAGGCCACCAAGCTTCTGAGTGCTGTTGCAATTGCTTTGTCAAACTGTGGCAGGTTAGTTGCCATTTCATATTGCTAGCCCTTCTTCTGTGAAATTGTAAACACCAATTCTTCACAACTGAGGATCTTTACATAATTTATATATATTTATCTCAGGCAATGTATCAAGCTTTCCCTCCATGGTTTAACTTACTTGCTGGCTTGTCTTTAAGTCCCATATACAGTTGGTCATTTACGGGTTTTAATAAAATTTAAAAGTTCTAATTTCAGATTCTATTTGTACTTTCATTTAACTTGTACTGTGTGACTGTTTCTGTTGAGAAAGTCCAGAGAACAGGTAAAACATGATTAAAATTAAAATTGACTGGAGTAAGCTGCAAACTTAGAGGATATAGTCTGAAAACTAGATGCCCTTGGGGTTGGCAGTGGCAGACCTTGCTAAACCTCTTCTGATTTTGGTTTTAGAAAACTCCTTTTTTTGGTCAGGTTTTAGAAACTTTATTCACAAAACCCTTGCCAACCTCATCTCGATAAGATATACCACCTATGTACGCTTCTAATTTGATGATAAGAATTGAAGAGGACCTTTACTGAAACAAAATAAATACCATGAAATATTTGACAAGTTCAATGAAAAAACAGTAGCAAAGGTTGTATTGAAATGTTTAGATGAGGATTGTTAAGGAGAAGATTATAGTTACTGTTACTAAAATGTCATAACTAACATTCAAATTGTTAATTTCCCCTAAACCCAACACCAGACAATTACTTCCAAATAAATTATTTTATTGAATAAAAGCACAGTTAGTTTTTAACTAAATATTACAGTGGAAGCATAAATAAGAAACCATACACAATACACACGTAATTTCTGGGTAAAATAACCCTGGAAAAACCCTGAAGGGAAAACCAATACCTTTTTGATTTTATTAAATAAAATCCTTGGCTCCCGTCCTGGGATAATGGCTTACCTAAGGAAAATACAATGCAGCAAATAGCCTAGCCTAACTCACCTGGCTGCTATTCCTTTGCTCCTTTCCTTGGACCCTGCCCCTGCACACTTGGATGAAAGTTCTTCACCCAATCAATGAGATCTCCTCACTCTGTGTGTGTCTCCTCCTCTCACATAGGCTGCCTTTTATAACCTTGAGTTTTTCCTAAATCCAAAACCCTGGATCTCCAAAGTGATCAAAGGTTGATATTAGATCTCACCTTCACTTTATGATCTGATGACTAGTATTTAATTTAACTTACTAATGCCAAATACTTAGGCATTTGACTTAAATTGAACTCCAATAATTACAAAAGTACATTCACTTTAATAATCACTTTATTAAAGTGAATCTCCTAAGTCCTGAGAGGCATTAAGGACAACTTCCACATGTTGACACAAAACTGATGTGGAAGTACATGTTCGATGCTGTAACCATCAACAGTCCCTCTTAGCAAGGAAGGTGCTTCTTGAAGAGACCTGGAACTAGTTCTTCCTCCAGCCTTGGCACAATGTCGCACACATCATCCTGCTCACTGGCATCCCTCCAACCCTGCTGGTCAATTTCTCCTTGAATATTGAAAGCCACGGAATCGATGACCCTACATATCAATGCCACGAAGTTTGGAAACTTCGTCGAAGGCCTGCTCTCCCTCAATGTGCTCCCAGGAGCCTCCTGCTCCTGAGCATCCATCAATGTCATATTGTACCAACTCTGTCTCCTGACAGAACTGGAAGCAACTAACTCCCTCTTCCCATCTGAAGGTTGACTCCCCACATTGGAAGTCTGCGAACTCTGCTCATCCTTCGGCTGCTCACCCTTCGGAGCCTCTTGCTCCTCGTCCTCTTCCATTGACATTGATCCCTGATCCAAGATCCCCTTGGATCCTCTTAAAGGATGGCCCTGCAACCTATATACCTTGCCCTGTCTGACACCGATGTTCACTGTTGTGCTAGGGTTAGCTCCCTTTGAACGCATGAACACTTGTCCGTTCTGGAACAAGACTGCATAACCCTTGTCCTCCAGAGCTGAAACTGAGAGAAAATTCGTTCTCATCTCTGGGACATACAATACATTTGCCACCTCTAGAGAGCCTCCTGACTCTAGTTGGAGCCTCACTGTCCGATCTCCCTCTACACCACACTTGGCACGAGTGCCAAGTTCCACATGCGGATTTGAATCCGTCTTTGACCAACTGGTGAACAACTCATGTGTCTCGGTCATGTGATGTGAAACCCCACTCCATGAACCAGGCACTACCGGAATCTCTGCCAGAAAGACAAGAGACTAACGAAAACTCCTCGAACTTCTCAGCAAACTCCTTGACATGAGCTTCTGCAGATGTTGCTACTTGCTGAGGCTGACTCTTCCCTTTCTTCTTGTTTGGACACTGTGAATTATAGTGGCCACTCTTATGGAACGCAAAGCATTTCACTTTGCTTAGATCCTTCTTCTTCCTAGCTTGTGGAGTTGACTCTCCACTTGTATTACCCCTGCACCTCCTTCCTTGGTTGGCAAGGGCCATATTCTCATCATCACCAACCTGTTGGCCTGTTAGAGATTCCTCTCGAATCTCCTCCTAGATGAAATCATCCTACAGCCTGTCAAAATATGGAAGTTTCTCCCGTGCAACGATGCCCTTGATGAATGGGGTCCATGGCTTATAAAAACCATTAAGGGTCGTCCTCACCAACTCCTCATCTGACATGACTTCACCATCAACTGCCAATTGATCACATACCTGAGTGATCTTGGTGAGATAACTGGTTACCGTATCTAACTTGGTCATCTTGGTGTCTTTGAGCTTCTCCCTCAACACCATCTTCCTGTTTGTATTGCTGCTCTGAAAAAGGTTCGTTAGAGCTACAAACATATCCCTGGTTGACTTCTTCTCAGATATGCAAGGGATCAAATGATCCTTCACTGCATCTAAGATGATCCTCCTGGCTTTCATGTCCTTCAACTCATGGGTGGCCAGGTCCTTTGGATCCGTCGGTGGGATCGACTTTGTGTTCGCAAACTCTCATAAACAACTGTTCTCCATGAGAACCAATGTGACTCTCGCCTTCCAAGGCACGGAGTTTGATGCACCTCAAACCTACTGTGGCCATCTCCAAATAAAAAATATATTGGGAACACAAATTGCTGAAAATATGTTTCTAGTCCTTTAGGCACGAAAATCGAATTTGTGCTCAGTTCCTCAAGCACAAAATTGATCTTTTGAAGGTCCGGATCCCTGCCCGAGGTTCCCTGCGGTCTGCTCGACTGTTGCCCAAGCCCTTCTGGGTTGCCCGATGGTTTTTTGCAGCTGCCCGACGACCTCTCTAGGCTGCACGCTTCTCTTTTGGGCTGCTTGACGGCTTGCCCTTTGTCCCTGGTGGATGTTGTCTTTTGCTAGCCCTTCCGGCGGTTGGCTGACTGTTGGCGGTGGCGGCTGAGCCTTGGCGGCCCACCCTTTTCTTTACATGGTGGCTGGCTACCCCGCGCGCGACTGTAGTCCGCGGCTTGTTGGCTGGTGGCTGCAACTGACTGATCTTGCTTGCACTTTCACCAACGCCCGAAACTTCCTCTACAACTGTTGCTCCATGTTTGCATCGTCACCTCACGCCATTGTTTGCTGGCTGTGCCTCTACGCTCTCTGCGGCTCCTTTCTTTGCTGGCGGCTGTGGCTGTCGACTCCTTCAACACCCTCACATATCTTCTAACTTGTAATGTCCCGATTTTTGGGTTCCCTTGTTTTGTAGTTGGAAATGATTTCCAAGGTTTGTCAGTGAAGTAAAAAGGAGTCAGGGGGCTTATTTGATACCACTTAGCTAGGAGGTGTTATAATTTTAAAGTGACATTTAAGTGAAAAGGTAATAAGGTAACTTTTAGATTAATAGTTGCTTAAACATTAGTAAAAATGACTTTTAATCTTTAAGTGAAAATTAGAAGGGGAATAAGAGTCATGTGGATTAACTCAAAGGGGAAAGTTCTAGAAGGGGCATCAAAGAAGAATAAAAGGAGGGGTAGCGCTTCACTTTCTCATTATGTTTTGGATTGATCTCTTTGGAGTGCTCTTGGAGCCAAGGTTTTCATTGGGGTTTTGGAAAAACCCTTCCATTGTGGTTTGGTTTTGGTGGTGCAATATCCAGCCTAGCTAGACAAGGGGGAGGATCCATCTAGCGTCTTCATTTGAGCTTTATCCTTGTGGTTTGATATTAGTTTGGAGGTGTAGCGACTTTCTTAGGAGGTTCGCGGGGCTTTCTGGAGGTGACCGTGACATCTTCCAAGTATTTTTGTTTTGAGCATTGTGTGTTCTCATTGATGTATTGCAGCTGCCATAGCAACCATTAGATTGTTCAGTTTGTTGGAGATATTACACACTCACCTAGAATTATTTTCCTAAGTTTGATAGTTCAATGTTGAGAACGCTTCCTTAGATGAGAATATTCTCTCTAGAGAATATTCCCCTACAAAATAGGGCGTTCCTCTTCAGTTCAAAGTTAGTTACTCTCAGTTACCGTTCAATTAGACTAGTTGAGTGAAGTGTTGCATGTCAACTTTGGTTTTATCACCAAGTGTTGCATGCTAACTTCAAGATCATCACTAGTAATGCGCACTTGCATTGGGATCATCACTAGTAAGGCATATTCCACATGTGTGAGTGATCTCCTCCTCATTTCACTCTGGTTTGGCTAGTTAACTGATGACTGCCTGGCCAGTTAACTAGGACTAGGTGGCAGTTCACTACAGTGTCTGTCAATGAGTGTCTAGATCTCTCTAGATCACTACTATGGCGCATTAGTTTCTCATGTAGCCTATGGGATATAGTTCAAGCTCCAACGGTTCTTCCTTCTGTCATTGCTCCCTTGCTGGTAGCATAGTTCAGGAAGAGGAACACCAAGGCTAAGAGGACTATCTGTGATGCGGTGAGAGACCATGTTATACCCCATTTGTTTGGGAAGGACTATGCCTTTGAGATGTGGGACTCATTGTGCAAGCTCTACTAGAGTCCCAATCAGAACCAGAAGATGGTTCTGCAGGAGAAGCTCAGGAGCATTCAGATGCTCAAGTCAGAGTCAATGACCTCATACCTTGGGAGATTTACACAGACTCGAGATGAGTTGGCAGTAGTTGGTGAGGTCGTGGACCCCAATGTTTTGGTGAGGACAGCCTTAAACGACTTCTCCAAACCTTGGGGGTCTTTTGTGCGAGGCATAGTGGCCAGGGAGGTCATGCCCAGTTGGGAGAGACCATGGGACGACCGTACAGGAGGAGCTGAGATGCAGCTCTGGATCTTCAGGCCAACAACATGTTGTAGAGGGGGAGGAGGATCTTGCTCTTTGGACAAAGGGCATGAAGAAGACCGACAAGGGTGCTAGATAGGGTCCCAAGGGAGGGGCCAAGCCACAGGAGAGTGGTAGTGGGCAAGAGAGAGACATGAGGAAAGTGAGATGCTTTGCTTGTGGAGAGATGGGGCACTATGCTGGACAATGTCCCAAGAAGAAGAAGAAGCAACAGGTTGGTACTGTAGCGACAACAGAGGAGGAGGAGTTCACTGCTCAGTTTGAGAGGGAGTGTGCCTTCATGAGTTGTTGTTTGACAGTTGAGACACCATTTAGCAGTTGGTGCACAGACAGAGTTGAGGAGGTCCCATAGATTGAGTGTTGTATCTCATGGGACATAGTCTCAGTTTTTGAGGACACCATATTCAAGGGTGACTGGTCCACCCGGGACAACTTCAGTTTCAGAGTTGCTCTCAGTCAGACAGTTGGTGCAGAGGCTTCAGAGCATAAGAGATTGATGAGAGTGAGCAGGGCGCCAAAGAGGTTTGGCTCTCACTTGGCTATGGAGACGAGCAAATCAGTTTCAGATTTCACTTCAGGTGGAAGTCACTTGGTGAGAAACCAAGGCGAGGATCTTGGTGAGATGCCAAGAGATGTGACTCTTGGTGAGATGCCAAGAGAAGTGATCGTTGGTGAGATGCCAAGGTAGGGATCTTTGGTGAGATGCGAAGATCAAGATCTTTGGTCGAGCAAATCAGAGTCAGAGGACACTTTTGATGATCAGGGTACAACCATACTCATCGAGTATTTGCCAGCAGGCAACGGTGTCCAATGCAGGGACGAGATTGGAGGGGTGAGTGACACTTTCCTTGATAAGAGGGAGTGTTGAGTTTTGGGTACCTTGGAAAGTGGTCCCCTTGTGGTTGTGAGCCTTTAACCACAAGAGAGAAATATTTGTGACTATGTACCTTGTACTTTATGTCTAATTCCACATTGACTTAACTTAAGTCAAAAAGGTGGAATTTGTCACTTAAGGCAAAAGCGACAATTAATTCAATTTTTGGGTGAATTGAGGAACATAAAGTGAACTTAGGAAACTTAACCCAAAGTGGGTTTCTTAGTGAGATTCTTTTGGAATGATCTCACCCATTGATTAGATGTGGCTTGGAGTGATCTAGGCCATTCATCTTTAGGTTTCCTTATGGATGGTTCAAGAGGGGTGCATAGGCTCATGAGAGGCTCATTCACTCATTTGTTCACTTGGAGAGTTTGAGAGAGAGTATTGAGAAGAGAATGGAGGCATTGGATGAGGGAAGCTTGGGCACCTACTTTCATGGAGGGCTCATGGAGTGATCCGGATTTAGGAGTGGAATGAACTGATTAACAGAATGAATACAATAAACACAGAGATATGGAGAACAACACAGATATCCAATGAACAATATCTTCTGTTGAATAATGAAATAGGCTGAAATTGTAAAACTGCAGAATTAAAACAACTTGCTCGAATGGTGGTAGTTATCTCTGAGAAGAGATGTGGCCGCTACGCACATCCGTCTGAGCAGAATGATTACAATGAGGCTCCAGAGGCCTTTTTAATATTACTCATGAATTCCAAAACCCTAGACATCCAAAAACCTAACGCTAGGAGGTGAAATGCCAAAAGTCATGTGGGCCATGTTGCCGCCTTATACACACCTGGGCTAACGTGGAAGAAATCTTTAATCCACTTGATGTGTCCTTGGGGGCAAGTTTCGAGTCAAGGTGCTGTCACCTGATCCTTAACTCCTCCGTCTAGGCCAACTCCTAGCGAAGCCAAGGGGGTTAGTCCCTATGAAAAATAATCTAAGGCTTTTATTCTATTGAAACTGAAAAGCAAAACTATTCTAGGAGTTTATTTGAAACACAAGATTAAATAAAGTAGCATAAATTAATTAAAGGATACAGCCTGTGAAAAACCCATAAACATTAATCATTCACCACATAACTTTAAATCAATAGATAAGCTGACAAGAAATAAAAGAAGATAGACCAGTGCAAGATAAAAGTAAATGTGATGTGATGAATGTGACGCGTTAGTTTTATCTTGAAGATTTTATTTAATGGATTTGGAATATTAAAGAGTCTTTGAAACTGTGAAGTGGGGATTGAAGTTGGGGTCCCCACTCTTTGTGTGCAAAAGTGAATGTGGCCTCTTTGTTTGTTATTCGCCAATCTTAGAGACTTACCTACTGGGTGTGCCCTAGGTCCAACGAGGAGAGTTTCCCCCTGACTTAACACACTCCACCCAAGATAGAGGTCTTAGATGAATAACACAACCAAGAGATTTCCCTAATTATACTAGCATGCATTGCTCAAACCGTTTCTGGGTCCCCAAAGCCACTTGAGCGTAGCAGTAGGATTGCATATGTGGTTGAGCAATTTGGGTTTATTCCAATATCTTGCAAAAGGGAAACTAGCAACTAGTATTCTATTAAAGCAAACCTAAAACTTTGGAGTTGATTTTATCTTTTTATGAAAGCTAACACTGACAAAATAAGAAAAGACACGGGAAGCAACCCCAAAGCAAGAAAGGAAAAACAACACTGGTTTCCCCCCCAGGGGCAGAGGAAACGAAGAGAGACGAGCTTTGTGGCTCACAAACTTTATTACAACTCTACACTACTTTCTTTTTTGAGGCACTTGATCTTTATAATGAGAGATCAAGGCTTACAATGCCTTTTTTAAGTAAAAAAAATGAACTAGAGGGTTCCTGGCAACACTGAGGGGTTCTGAAAGAGATTTAATCTTTGAAATTTGGGCGGAGCCTCCCCTTGTACCTGTTACTTCTGCGTGAAAACAGCAAGGAAAGCTTATTAAAATATGATGAGAAAGAGTTTAATTGACTAACTAAATCTTGAGAAAAATTACCAAAAATTTTCTGAAAATTTTCTAAGGCAAAAAGTGATTTTTTTTGAGATTTTTGACACTTTAAAGTTTAAACTAGCCTAAACTAAGCTATCTTAATTGCTTCTGTTTGCTGTCCAAAAAAACAGCAAGCATGAGTCAACCAATTAGCTTGATTTAGACAGTAAATGCAACAACTTCTAGCTTTAAGATTTAAGTAAAAAAAGGTAGAAAATTGCTTAGAGACTAGCTTAGATCTACTCGTTAGTTGGAAAAACTTGAAGCTAGATCTAAATGCTTCATGCATGCAGCCTTAGATACTAAGATTTATCCTTTAAAACAGATCTAATTAAAATGCATGTAAAGAAAGAAGAAGGAAGAAGAAATTTTTAGCAATTTTGTGGAGCCTTTGCTTGAGCCTCAAGAACCCTTGGGCAATGGAGTCTTTCTTTGGTGTGAAGAAGAGGGAGGAAGTTTCTTGAAGTGCTTCAAGAGAAGAAAAGGAGCAAGCAAGCTACTTTGATTCTCTCAAAGGTTGGCCTTTCAAACTCCAAGCTTCTGAACAAGTACTTGCACAAAAGGTGTTTCCTACAAGAGAGACTTTGTTCCACGTTAGTTTTGACAAAAACTTAACATAATAATCTAAGCATCAAATGCATTAAACAAGTATATAGAATAACAAACAAACAAACCATATACTCTAATTGGATAGCAATATCCTTACCATAGCCTTTATGCAAATACGAGAAAGAAAACTAAGAATAATATTACCTCATAAGCAAAAATTCCATCTACACATTTGAATCCAAACACCAATCTTGACCTCTAAAGCCTTTTGATTCAATTAATAAAGAGAGATTACAAACATATATACTGAGGTCGCCCAAGCTCCAACTGACCAAAGGGAGGAGGGTCGCCTTGTATATATAGCTAGGCGGGTGACAACTCCAAAGGAGATGCGCAAGTCATGAAGGAGTGGCACATAGGTTAAGGGGAGTGGCGCATGATTGAGGTGGGAGATGTGTGGAGTGGAGAGGAGATGGAGTGTAGTGAAGTAGGGGTATGTGAGGTGAAGTGAGGTGGAGTGAGGTGTGAGTGGGAGTGAAGTGAGGTGAACTCGGGTGTGAGTGGGAGTGAAGTGAGGTGAACTCGGGTGTGAGGGCGCGTTGGTAACTTTGGGATGTGTGCCATCCCTTCTAAGTGCACCACATATGCTAAGTGGGGTCGAGTCCCTTCATTGGGATCTCCTCCACGCCATGTCACTACAATGAAGTCGCCTACCTCTCTAGAGAACTCGCCCAAGCTTCCAGTTGATTGGGGACAAGGAAAAAACATGTTTCCAACATGTTCCCCAGTTTCCCTAAAAAATAGGGAATTAATTAAATGAACCCTTTTCCGTAATTTTCGAGATAAATTCATTTTTTAGTGATAAAAATCATTTTTTTGTCTCGACAAAAGGGAAATAGTGGTTTACATGGTACTCGGGCTTGGAAAACGAGCATAAATATGACATATGACAATGACTGATGCCATATTTTTACAATTTATTGACTTAAAATTAAAAAATTCCGTTTTTGTAGGAATTTTATTATTTCACTAAAACATTAAAAAAAACCTATCAAACCTAGCCGCAACTTTCATATGATTCAATAGACATAACCTAGCATGAACTCATATACATTTAGACACTAGACATTAGTTATGCCATACCAAGGCCTAACCACGAGCACATACTCCAGCTTTGGAGTCAGTCTCTGAGTGAAAAAACTTAGAAATTATTATCGCCCACTAAGGTAGGCAAAAATAATTAACAAGTGAAAAAAAACACTCTAGAGTACATGCTCGTACCTAGGTCTTAGGTGGCCAATAGTCTTTTACAACATTTCATGCTCAGGTCATTTATTACAATGCCCTCGAAGGGATGGAAATGCGGAAAAAGTGGTCTTTTGAAAGACCCGCTGAACTTGTGAACTTTGACTTCTGAGCATCTGTCTGCTCATTCTTTGGTGGCTCATCTTCAATTCAGCTAGTGCATCTCAGTGGATAACATGCCCTTATGGGTAAGTTGGTACCTCAACTTCCCGGGGTCGTAACTTTTGCATACGACCTCTGTTTTAGGCGCATGATAGCCCGTTGGAAAGGTCTTTTCAAGAACTATACATGACGCCATCAAACTCTGATTTCATCTACAGTTTGACTGCGGCAAGCCAAAAAAACACTGTTTAGGGCCCCAAAACGATCCTGGAAGTACAAAATGATGTGCTGACATGAAAACATCCAAAATAAGCCAGTTGGATTAGGTGGGAGGCCACCGGTCTCCTCTTTGAAGATGTGTAGGACTTCAGATAACCCCGGAAGTGTAGAACCCACAATAACAAAGAAGTACAAAAGAACATGTTGAACTAAAAATTGTTAAGAGGAGCCAGTTGGAATAGGTGGGTGGCCACCAATATCCACCTGGATCAGTCCTCCCCCCTTAGGAAGCAATGGTATCCATTGTGCTGAGTTCCCCCATCAGGTGAGGAAACTTCTGCTGAATTTGGCCCCGGGTGAGCCTTTTGCCTTGGTGTAGGAGCTGCCTTGCCTGGACAACCCGATAAAGCTTGATTCTCTGCTCGCGAGTGCCCTTGACCTGTGTGTCCACTATTTGATCAGTGGATGCCTGTTCCATGTAGTTAGGGTTGAGCTTTGTTGGTGTCGGCTGTTCTGCGATCTCTAAGGTGTCCAATAATGGTGGAAAATATGGCTGAATGAGGTCCACATTGAACACTGGGTGCAAGCCAAGGAATGGTGGAGTGTTGAGCTCCAAGGAAGGGTGGAGTGTTGAGCTCAAAAGCATTGCTACCCACAGCCTTGGTGATAGTGTAAGGGCCATAGCGAAGTGTAAGGTCCAATAGTGACCAGAGACTCGACCAAAATGTGTTGAGGAACTTGCTGTCCCGGTTGTAGATGATGGTCTGTGGTATCCCAAAATGGACCCATACTCGTCCAGAGAAGAGCTTGGCAGTATATGTCGCTGTGATGTTCTTTTTGCAGGCTGTGAGGATGGCCATCTTCGAAAACCGATCAATGACCACAAATACACAATCATTTCCTTGCTTGGTGGATGGAAGGCCAGACATGTAATCCATCGAGATGGATTCCCAAGGCTTCTCGAGAGTAGGAAGAGGGGTGTATAAGCCTTGCTTCTTGATGGCTGGCTTGGAAATGGCACAGGAAGTGCAAGATCTGATATACTTGCTGACGTCCTCTCGAAGTTTTGGCCAATAAAAATGTTTCTGTAGAACGACCACAGTTTTCTCCATGCCAAAATGTCTCGCGATTCGACTGTAGTGGGCTTCCCAAATAAGCTTTGCACGCTCGCTTGCAGGAACACAGAGATGGCCCAGATGGCATAACAATCTGTCCTGAATGTGAAAATCGGTGACATTTGCGTCTGTACCCAAGAGCTGATAGGTGGTGGTGAAGTCCGAATCTTGTTGATAAAGTTGGGGCCACTCAGATGCCTAATGTCCACATGAATGGAGCACAGTGGTGACTGCAGCCATGGGAGGTCGACTGAGGTAATCAACGACACGATTTGTGCTCCCTGTCTTATACTTGATGTTGAGATGGAACTGCTATAGGTAGGTGGACCACTTCTGATGGCGGTCGTTCTGCAACTTCCCCTGTGTCTGTATGAACTACAGAGGCTTGTGATCAGTGTGGATGATCGTCTCCTTTTCCAGAATGTAATGTTTCCATTGATGACAGGCTTGTACAATGGAATACATTTCCTTGTCATAGGTGGGGTATTTCCAAACAGTTTATGAGAGTGTCTCACTGTGGTATGCCATCGGATGACCGTGCTGAGTGAGAACTTCGCCTACAACATAGTCAGATACATCAGTCTCAATCTCGAACGGTTGTTGCAGATTAGACAAGGAGAGTACTGGAGTTGAGCACAAGCGATGCTTCAGATCATCAAATGCTCATTGTCGTGCGTTCCCCCACGCGAACTTTGCCCTGTCACTGCCCTTGGTCACTTGGCTGAGGGCCCATGCAATATGGGAGAATCCCAACACGAATCGTTGGTAGAAGTTGGCCAGTCCCAAGAAGATCAAAAGCTCGATTCGTGTGGTCGGGGCTGGCCAGTCATTGATGACTTGGATCTTAGCTGGATCAACATGTACCCCATGCTCATCAACAATGGAGCCCAAGTATTGGACCATGTTCATGCCAAAGGAGCATTTTTCCATGTTGGCATATAGCTTGTGCTGCTGCAGAGTGCTCAAAACCTGTTGAATATGCCGCATGTGCTCCTCCCAAGTCCTGTTGAAGATGAGGATGTCATCCAAATATACCACCAGAAAAGAGTTGGTGAAGGGTCTTAATACATCATCCATCAACCTCATGAAAGTGGCTGGTGCATTTGTTAAACCAAAGGGCATGACCAACCATTCAGAGAGACCTTCTTTAGATTTGAAAGCTGTCTTCCATACATTAGTTGGTTCGATGGGAACCTGGTGGTAGCCAGACTTTAGGTCAATCTTGCTGAAGAACTTTGCCCCCTTGAGTTGGTCAAGAAGGTCATCAATTCTGGGAATTGGGTACCGGTTCCTGACTGTGATTTTGTTTAATGCTCTGTAATCAATGCAGAGTCGCCAGGTCCCGTCCTTCTTCTGCACCATTACAATCGGGCTTCTGCAAGGGGAGGAGCTGGGTTTGATGTGCCCCTTTTGAAGAAGCTCTTGGATCTGACGCTTGATTTTGTCATTTTCCATCAGCGGGTGACGATAGATTGGTCCATTAGGCAGAAGTGCACCGGGGGTTAGATCAATTGGATGCTTGACTCGGTAGTGTGTCAGTACCTCGGTGGGTGAGGAGAAGATGTCTTTGTACTCTTCCACGATCTCGTCCACTTGCTTTTGCTGCAAAGAGAGGCTCTGTGTAGAGGCCACAGATGTGGCGGCGACCTTCTGCTTACTGTGAGCATGGATCACAAAGAAGACGAACTTCTCGGTCTGTGAAATGACCTTACTGCATTGCTTAGCAGAGATCAAAGAAATAGCGGTAGGCGGTGCTACCTTTGGTATCCTGTACAATTGACTACCCAAAGTAATAATAACGCTGCGGGGTCTAGACTCATACACGACATGATGCTTCCACAAATATGCTGTCCTAAAAGAACATCACAAACTTCAAGGGGAGCAATATCACACAATACCTCGTCTTTGAAAGGCTTGATGCCATGGGGCAGACGACACTGTTGGCTGACAGAGAGATCTCTTCCTTGGCGAAGCCAACCGATGGGGTAGGGCTGCGGGTGCGGTGTCGTCGGCAGCTCCAACCGCTATACGACTTCTGCTGAGATCATGTTCTTCTGACTGCCGCTATCGACAATGAAATGAAGCGGAGCCCCCTTTACCCACATCTGTGAGTGAAAGAGGCGTTTCCCTTCGTCTGGTTCTTCTAGTTCGCTTGGATGGACTTTGGTGGTAGCGACAGTGGCACTGGGTTCAACATCGATAATTCGCTTCCCTCCTTCTGGATTTGATTCGAAGTCGGAATCGACCTCTAACTCGGAAGCCTTCAGCTCGACCATGAGTGACTGCTTGGAGCGACATTCTTTGGTGTTGTGCCAAGGGATTTTATGGTATTCACACCATTTTTCCGTGTCCTTCTTCGTCTTTTCATTGCCCTTGTGTTGCGGCTTGGACTAGTTGTCCTGAGAGTGGCCATCTTTGCTCTGTCCCTCGTTGTGTGGGTTGGGGCCGCCTTTGCTCTGCTTCGGTTGTGAGGAGTTTGCAGATCCAAACACTTGCCTCTTCTGCTTAAATTTCTGCTCAATCTTGACATCATATCTATAAGTTGTACCCAATGAGACGATGTCCAAAAAATCCATTTCTGTTTGAATGTATCTATGCAAACAACCGCGGTATTTGAGCACCAGATGTTGCTCAGAGTCTTTGATACCCAATTTGGTGCGCAGGGTATGGAAAATATTGGTGAAATCTGGTAATGTCTTGTCCCTGTCCCGACGCAGGGTGGTCCATCTGGTGTACTGGTCCTTGTAGCTTCCAACATGGTAGTGCTGTTCTTTAATGGCATCCTGAAGGAATCCCATGTAAGGGCAACCGCAAATATTGCAGTTTCCTCTATGGCCCTTTGCTAAGAGTAAGTATCCCACCAGTCCTTAACATGGGGGACGACGTTGAGGAGTGCAAAAGTAATCTTTTCCCTATCGGAAAAATTGTGGACCGAAAAATACTCTTCGAGCAGATTCAACCATTTATCTACAGTATCCACATCTATCAGTGCTTCAAATAATGGAATATCAAAATTTACCTGTACCTTGAATGGGTTGCATGGCCGCTTGATGAAGATGCTTCTCCTGTGGGCAACCACCGGAGGATCTGTGCAAAGTTGTCCATCATTTCGTTCCTTTGTCGCGCAAGGGCTTCCTCGAGCAACATTTTAAAAGGATCTCCTGCTCCATTATCTTTCTTTTCGTCCGCCATAGGTTGTTGTCAGGCTCGGCGCGATCGATCTTGCAAAGGCTCGATTGGTTCGAGTCCCAACTTCTTGTACCCAGATCTTGTTGGGGACATGCACGAAGAACAATAAATGAAGAGCAGACTGCTTTGATACCACTGATCCAGATTTAGGAGTAGAACGAACTGATTAACATACTGAATACAATAAACACAAAGATATGGAGAACAACACAAATATCCAGTGAACAATATCTTCTATTGAATAAATGAAATAGGCTGAAACTGTAAAATTGCAGAACTGAAACAACTTGTTCGAATGGTGGTAGCTATCTTTGAGAAGAGATGTGGGCTACGCGCATCCGTCTGAGTAGAATGATTACAATGAGGCTCCAGAAGCCTTTTTAATATTACTCATGAATGCCAAAACCCTAGACATCCAAAAACCTAACCCTATGAGGTGAAACGCCAAAAGTCATGTGGGTAAGTGTTGATATTATGGTAGCTGCAGGAGGTATTTACCTCCACGTGTAAAGCTGATGAGAATAAAATACTCCGGAAAGCAAGAAGAAACCCTAATGAGTTGGCTAATAACCCTAGAAGACATGTCGGCTCAAGAGAATAATTTATATTAGGTTATTAGCCTCCAAGAGAAGAAGTCGGCCAGAGGAATTAATATATATTGAACAAACAGATACCCAGAATGAGAAGTCGGCCCATGCAGTTAGCCAGAATTAGTATAAATACAGGAGGCTAGTTCTCATTCTGGCAGGCAGTCTCAGAATTGTAGAGCAACAACTTTTGCACACTGCAGTGCCCAGTCTTGTGCGTAGGTTTGAGGAGAGCTGCCATTGCAGCTGTTGCAGCTAGTAGATCACGTTTGGCTTGGACTATCTCTTGGTTAAGGTTTGGACTATTTGATCAGCTCTTGTTGATGCACTATCCTTGGGGAAAGGTGCGCTACCCTTTGTTTGGCTATCTAGCCTAGGGTTTGCTTCCGGAATGATTCTCTGTCAAGGTTAAGGTGCTCAGAGGGTGGCTTCGGCCTATCGTGGGGTGACAATAGTGATATTGTCAATGGTAAAACGAGCACATCCATTATATTCTAACAGGTTATGGGCCCACACCTCCTTCATTCAGTCTAACCGCTGGAAAGAAACATAGCCGTAAGGATATTAAGCTCGTTGAAGAACTGCCGCTAGGGTTTCTAGCAGGAGCAGTCACCATAGCACTGCCGCTAGGGTTACTAGCAGGTGCAGTTGCAGAAATTCTAATCCTCTTGTTGAGGCACCTTAAATGAAGGGTTTGACCTAATCTCCGGATAGATCAATGCGCCCTAGCCTAGGGCATCTCTTGGTACTCTCAGAAAGCCAAGATGTGAAGTTTGAGCTTTTGGTCAAATCTAGGGTTGACCAAGTCAAAGCAGCCATGACTTACTCTATGAAGTCAGAGAACAAGTTAGATGGAGCTTCTAACTTCAGAGTGTGGAAGACAAGGATTGATCTCATCCTTGCCAAGAA
>ML818363.1:156098-189621 GCA_009831015.1 Picea engelmannii | reverse complement strand
TAATTATTTGGTAAAATGTTGTAATTGTTTGGTAGATTATGGGCTTCCACTAACATTATGCCTTATTATATCTCTCAAAAACTAAATGCTAAACCTATCACGTCTTCATTGCATATCATCAAATTAGATGGAACTAAGAATTAAACTATAGAAATAGATAGATTTCTACTAAGGATTCATGATGTCATTGATATGGTAGTAATTGACATTCCTAAAGCTTGTAGTATGCTTATTAATAGGGATTGTTCACATAATCTTAAAGGATACTTTGATACTAATTGGTAAGCCCAATCCAATCTGAATCAAAAGAAAAAGTCAAATGACCTAATTCAAAAGAGAAAGTAACGTAACTCAAAGAGAAACATGAACCTATCATGAGGCTTGGAGACCAGTGTTAGCACCTTTTTTCTAATTAGGCCCTCGACACATCAAAAACATCTTTGGGATTCCCTCTTCCTCTGAAGTTGTTGTAGATACTTTAGTTAGTACTGATGTAGATAGTTCACCATCCCTGTTTGACAACTTTATTTATCCGGGGGGCAAATATAATGTTGGTATAACAAACAAATATAATGTTGTTATAAGTTTTGGGGCAAATATAATGTTGGTATAAGTTGTTGTAGATAATGTAGATAGTTCACCATCCCTGTTTGACAACTTTATTTGTACGGGGGGCAAATATAATGTTAACAAATCCATTGTGATTTATATGGACAGGAAAGAGCCGTCTAAACTACACTGATCA
The DNA here is from genome assembly GCA_009831015.1 of Picea engelmannii. Classification (NCBI taxonomy): domain Eukaryota; kingdom Viridiplantae; phylum Streptophyta; class Pinopsida; order Pinales; family Pinaceae; genus Picea; species Picea engelmannii. The sequence goes on along the minus strand of ML818363.1, from coordinate 188,876 downwards.
TAAAATGAGGTAAAATTGGGTATTAAGTTGTTTTTTAAATAGATATATATTTTTTTTTGTTTTTTTCCAACTTGAAAAGAAGTTGGTCATAATTTTACATGGCAATTTGCACTCTTGAAATATAATTATAAGAGAGTTTTTGAAATTGCAATTTAAGTCTAAACTTTTTATGAAATGATTTTTTTTGGTAATATTTTTTGTGATATTTGTTTGAAATGTAATTATTTTTGTATAATTTGAGTGTTTTAGAAGTTTTTCAGCATGTTGAATTCATTTCTACATTCAGAAATGGATTTTAAACAACAAAAGATAATGACTTCATGCAAATAAAAGAGTAAGCTAATTGGGATGCAAATAAAAGAGTAAGCTAATTGGGGAGCAATCTTCCCTTTTTTTAGGAAAAAAAATGGACCTGAATCCGGTCAAATTTTCAGAGATAGCTTGAGTTTGGCATGGATCAAAGTTCCATGTATTTCAGAATCTTACTTCGGAAGTTTTGTCCCATTTTAAACCACCCAGATACTCAAAAAATCGATCAGATTTCTAAATTAACCTAAAATTTAAAACTACACCATCAAAAAATATACCAGTAAAATAACTGAAAAAAAAAAGATTGCTACCAAGTTAACCCACTCCTCTCCAAAATTAAATGCAGATAAAACTCAAAGGATTGAAGTAAAACTGTGATCGTACATTAAATTGTGCCACATACATATCAAATTTTTGACAGGAAAATGTCCTTTTGCTCCAGCATTGTCTTATTCCCACGGAAAATGCATACCGCACCTTCCCTGTCGACCTCCATTCGACACCCGTCACGTTGAGTACAGAATATTTTTGAATTTTTGCACATTCATTCATTCATCTGACGTCAAACGTACGAACGTCAGTACGTACTCTGTTTGTTTGAACCAGAGGGCGGCCAATATATTGCTCGCCGAACCAGACTAGCGTGGGTCCCGCTGTCGTCACAGACGCCAGAAAAACGACGGCAAGGACAACCCCACTCAAACGCCTCTCTTTTTAGCTAAAAAATCATGGAGATTTCGGCAACAATTTCGACTTTGCTATATAGCTTCGTCATAGTCAAATCCGTTCATGGTGGACCGTGGAACTGCCGCCGGGGATTTTGGCAATCTTTGACTCGGCCAAAGCCTTAAAAACTTTAAAATGCATGGGATGAATTCAAAGTTCTGGCCGTAGTGTTAGTTATCAAACGTCTCCGTCGGCCGAAAGTTAAACGCGTACGCATTTCAGTTTTACAAATTCGATTAATAAATAGAGTGATCTGACTGCGATGGAGATCGTTCGAGGATCCAACTACAACAGCTACAATTCCGCCATAATGGCATTCCTACCAGCTCATGCTCAGGCGTTCTAACTTCCTAAAGTCTGGTCAAGGAATTACTTTTGTACGTCAGAGCGTGACATCATCGAATTTGATCTCCATGTTTGGATAAAACGATAATGATAAGTTACAGAGAGATCAAACAATAACGGCGGCAGCCACGGCAGTCAATATTCAGCTTGTTACGCAGCATTCTTGCCATATGGGGTTTGTATGCCGTCTGATTCAATAAAGGCGGTTTGTATGCCGTTTGATTCAATAACGGCTGTAGCCATGGCAGTCAATATTCAGCTTGTTACGCAGCATTCTTGTCACATGTGGTTTGTAGTTTGTAGGCTGTTTGATTTGAATCACAGTTAATATTCAGCTTGTTACGCAGTATTCTTGTCCCATGTAGTTTGTAGGCTGTTTGATTTGAAGCACAACATTGAATGCTGTGGCAAGTGGTTTGTAATCTTGTAGCAGGTGGTCTGTAGGCAGTTTGATTTGAAGGACAGCATTGAATGCTGTGACAGTTGGTTTGTATTCTTGGAGTAGGTGGTTGGATTTGAATGCTGCACAGCAGGCTGCATATTGTTGGCCTGCAATAACCAACTTGCTAAGTAAGATATATCTTAGTGTATATACCAGCCGTCACAGCATTGAATGTTGCGTAGCAAGTTGGTTATTGCTCGAATTGCTTTTGTAAGTCAAAGTGCCATCGAATTTGATCTTCATATTTGAATAAAACAATAATGATAAGTGACATAAAGGGTAATTCTTGCCACAGTTAATATTGCCGAATTTGATCTCCATGTTTGGATAAAACAATAATGATAAGTGACAGAGAGGGTAATTCTTGCCACAGTTAATATTGCCTGCTACGCAACATTCTTGCCACAGGTGGTTTGTAGGCTGTCGGATTTGAAGCGCAACATTGAATGTCGGATTTGAAGCGCAACATTGAATGCTGTGGCAAGTGGTTTGTATTCTTGTGACAGGTGATTTGTAGGCGGTTTGATTTGAAGCGTAGCATTGAATGTTGTGGCAGTTGGTTTGTATTCTTGGGGCAGGTGGTTTGTAGATCATTGGATTTGAATGTTGCACAACAAATTGGATATTGTTCACCTGCAATAACCAGCCTGCTAAGCAACATTCAATGCTGAAACAGGATATATCCTAGTGTATATATCAAGATGATCAGCAATATATACCAGCTGCCGCAGCATTAAATATTATGTAACAAGCTGATTATTACTCATCCACAAAAAAAAAAATCTGACAAATTCAAAGTTTAGTTTAGCAGATGCACTTTTCTCGAGTACAGTGTTTTTGTCACAGGCAAAATTCAATTTCACACACGTTTTTTCAAAAATTCCACATTCAAGTCCATCAAAATATTTGGAAGTATGGTCAAAACTCTCAATAACCAGTCCGACAGAGTTCCTGTTAAATATGGAGACAATTTTTCTGTCAAAGATATCATGAATACCCGTTATCCCGCGCCAATGCAAGCAATCCCTATCAAAATTTATAACGCTACTGCTGAGAATTTGATTGCTTATATTCACTATCCCATCTGTGGATCAGAGATGGGCACCACCACATATATTTAATTTTGTTAAGTCAAACTCTTTTTCCAAAACCAGCAAAAATTAGTTGAGAGTGTCATGTCAAAACGATTACTTTCCGAAACCAGCAAAATACTGGTATCTGATTTTATATGACAAGCACCTTTACCCTAAGTAAATTTTATATGATTTTTTTTTTTTTTTTAATATGTTGTGTAAATTTTATATGATTTTTTATAAAAATTCTAATGATATTTATTTTTACCATTAAGTTAAATATTAAATATATATTTCTGTTAATCTTATTATGATATTTATTTTTATTAGTCAATTAAATATTATATATTATATATATTCCTGTTAATTTTGTGAATAAAAGAGTAGCTTGTGTGTTGAAAGTTGAAAATTACATTTGGTTGTTTTATGATTATTTTGCATTTATTGTTGATAGTGAATCCATAGAGGACCAGAGCTTGAATTTAGAATTCATTTATAAATTTTAGTTTTTAGCATTATTTATTTTTATTTTTTTGGTTTTATTTGTAAAGAACTAGATTGTATCTTAATTATAAATCAAATTTCAATCAAACATGTTGTTAACTTAACTTGATTTTTCAATTAGTATTGTATTGATGTATTATAGATTAAATTTCAACCAAACATGTTACTAATTCAATTTGATTTTTCTATTAGAACTGTATTGATGTATTATAGTTACACTTCATTTTGGTACACACATTATAGTGTTAAAAATATATAAATGTTTTGCATTATATGAAATACAATCCTTAAATATTTAAGATTTTTTTTTTCTTAGCATATTTTCAAATTTCATATACAATATCTCATTTCACCATTGATGACTTAAGCCTTGTTAATGATACTGGCACCATGGCATCTAATGTAGTTGAAGGTAATTTTGTTTCCCACCATGGCATCTAATGTAGTTAAAGGTAATTTTGTTTTGTGTACATCCTTGCTGAAAGTTTATGGACACTTGAATTGACACGAACACCTAGTTAATCATGTTGCATGATAGAGCAACCAATGTATATTTCCCACGGTCCTATTGCCTTATGTGTTTCAAAGTATATGCATTTCATAATTGTCCTTCAGGTTTTGTCTCTCTCAACCACTTATACTTGGTTTTCTATTACTCACAAAACTGTGATTTTACTTTTAGTTTTCTTTATTTTCGAACGCTAGATTCTCCCCTTGAAATTCTTCAACACATTCTTCATTATACCCCAATATATTTAAGTATTCATTCAAATCAAAATTATGCTCATCTTTATTAGATGATGAAACTTTGATGCAGTGGACCATCCAAAGAACTTTATGAGACAAGGTTTGTTCTTTTTTCTTTGAGATATTTTTTGATGTAATACCTATATAATAAAAAGTTGAAAGTGATTAGATATTGGATAAAGTCTTTTCAATTTCCTATTATATTTTATTCCAAGCCAAAATACCATAAAATCGACAAAGTTGTATGCAAAAAACTTAAGAGAAATCAAACCCATAACCAAAATGCTAGTAGAGTCATGGGATTTAAAAGGATTCAATAGAAGTGATGGAATTCAAAACCTGTACAATTTCATAAGGAAACATGTAGAAGAAACATGTAGAAGGTCATACTTATGGTGCTTAAATGAATTGTATAATTTAATTATGCAATCTGATATATATAATTTAATAAATTCAAATAAAAACAATTTTAACTAAACTTCAATGATTAAAATATCTTCCACATTCTCTTCCACTATTTTGGGTATACAAAAAAGGAAAAAACTCACTTACTGTGAGTGGGGGCAAAGGAGAAATGCTTCCATATTATTTCTCATTCCATGAATTCGAGTGTTAAATACCAACCACCAAGCTTGGAAAATTAACCAAAACCTTCCATCATGCATGAAACTCGAACACCCATTGAATGACTTTAGAGTGTCATCTTCTCATTATCACATTGCAACAATAAAGTAATTTCAAATGAAATTCACATCAGTAGAACTAGATCCAAGTGATGGCTATACATGTCATGTTGCATTTCCATCCTACCCTACCATGATTATATTATTGACACTAACAATTTCTATCACCCAATCCAAGAAACTCACTGTTTAAAATGGAAAACACCTCTAAAATAGTCACAATAGGAAGCCATTAAAATGTAGGTAATGAGAAGTAATGGCATAACAATGAGGTAGAATATGAATTAGCTTTGTATAAACCTTTTGTCATTGCATCAAGATAATGGTGACAAAATGTAACTCAAGTAGGAAGTAGTATGGTAAATATTTTACTTACCTCAATGGGATCAATGTCCAGACACTCAAGATTCTCTACAAGAGTACTTGACCCAATATTTTTCTATACCCATTAGTTGCATCACAACCATAATAGATGTACCAAGTACAACATATAGTAATGTACAATCAACATAAATGTAAGAACAATGGCTAGAATGAACAAAATAATGGTTGGATAACTCAATTTGAGGCCAAGTGAATACCTGTGAGGGAATGGAATACATAACTATCCACCTTGGAGCCATTAGGGAACCTTTTGAACCTTCATTACTTCATTGACATTGTATTCCTCTATCAACATTGGCACCAAGCATATTTTGCAAGGATGGAGAGTAGAAAAACTAGGCAGAGGGCTATGAAAATGAAATGACTTGTAAATATGGAGAACACCAAATTAGGGTTAGTAGTGCAAGAAGGTACGAGATGCCAAGCATGTTCAAGAAGCCCTTCTAATTTAATTTTTGTCACGCAATACTAATAAGAGTAAAGAGTTTGGATATAGAGTTGAATTTTTGTCAGGTGATTCTATTATAGAGTTAAGGGTTTAGATATGGAGGCAATTGGAAGGAAGGAGTGAGTAATAATGGTAGGTGATGACTCTATGAGAGGTCAAATTTTCCTAATTGAATGTTTTATATTGATCCAGGTGGATATCGGTGGCCACCCACCTTTTCCAACTCGCTCAAAACAGTTTTCTGGCAATTTTGGCAATTTACTATATTTAGCAGTTTTTAACTTTCGGGGCCATTTTGAGGGCCTAAAGACAGCAAGAGAAGCACCACAGGGTACGTTTTTACTAAAGGTGGAACAACAGTAAGTTGGATTTCGAAACTGCAAAAGGTTGTTTCACTTTCAACAACAAAAACATAGTGTGTTGCTGCTACATAGGCTAGTAAAGAGATGATTTGGTTACATAGGTTTATGGAGGAATTAGGAAAGAAGCAGGAGAACAACAAGTTGTAATGTGACAGTCAAAGTGTCATTCATCTTGCAAAGAACTCAACCTTCCATTCGAAGACTAAGCATATACAACTGAGGTACCATTTCATGCGATCCATCTTGGAAGATGGACATTTGAAGTTGGAAAAGAAACACACTAGCCAGAATCCTGCAGACATGTTAATAAAGGGAGTAACCAGGGAGAAACTGAGTTCTTTCTCATTTTCAGTTGGTCTTCAAGCATGAAGGTGAAGATGATAAATTTTCCAGGTCCAAGAAGGTTCAGAGTCCAACATATACAACAACGGTGGAGTTGTTGAGATCAGTCTCCAAGTGGGAGATTGTTGGTTGTGGAGCTTGATTATCTTCCTGATTCAGAGGTCTTTTGTTTTCAGCCGTGTTTATACCCCATGAAGTATTTACACCCCAGAAGTATGTACACTCTTCCACGCGGGGGAGTGCAGAGGGGGGTTACCCCCTCTGAAGGGTTCGGGGGGGCTATCCCCCCGGCTGGGGGGTCTGGGGGCAAGCGAGCCCCCGAAGGAAAAATTTCCTTGTAAAAGTATATTGTAATTTCATTGTAAATCTGGACCGTTCATTAGAAGGTCGCAGATCTAACAATAGAAGTTATGTTAGGGTTTTTTTTCCCTAGAAGGCAACCCTCTCTTATGAGGGAAATGTGTTGCGGCTATGTATCATAGCGAGTATTGTATTATGAGATAGGAGACTGTGAGAGAAAGAAAAGGAAGTTACAATGGATTTGTTGTAGGTTGTATCCCTTCATTTGTTGGATAATAATAAAAGAAGGACCTGGCAATTTCTCTAATGGGCGTAGCCCACACTGGGTGAACCACGTAATTTTGTGTCTCTATTGTATTGTGTATATTATGTTTTTTGTTTCCGCATTTGTTTTATTTTATTGCTCCATGGTCCTTTTTTTCTAACACAAGGGGAGCTTAAAATTGCAACATTTTTCAAACTATGGTCTAAAAAATCATCACTAGTGTAAACAAAATCATAAAATCAACCCTGAAATTTTCACTCATTTAGGATTAGTTTATCACTTCAAGCAAAAGACAATACATAATGGCATGACAATATCACCCTATAATTTAAAAATTCAATATTACTTCCATTTTTTATTTTTATTTTTGAATAGAAAACTCAATATTAGTCACGTTGATTAACACTTCTTATTTTCAGTGAAGAAACCACATTTCAATTTTGCTTTATGTTCTTAAAGTGTTTTCTTCGAGTCCATCAAAACATCACATAAGTTTCATCTGTACCTTTTGAGTAATGAAAATCCCCATAAAATGAACACTTCGTAAAATTTATTATAAATTTTCATTTTTTAGGGTGAACAAACTAGTGGCATGCTAGGGCCTGGTTTAGATTGGAGAGTAAATTTCTCCAAGGATACAAAACATACCTAGCAGTTTGAGTAAGGAGACACTAAATCCAACTGTCATATAAGTATAGTCGGGAGCCTTCTCTAACACAGGATCTAAACACGAGGTTGGGTGAAGGAGAGTCGAGGAGAGACCCCCACCTCCACTAAGGCGTCGTCTTGATCAATCTAGTACTTTTGTGCTGACTGGTCCAATTGAGATCACAACTATGGAGCCTTAAGAGATTAATGTTTTAGAACTAAAGTTTGTAACGGTTGAAGATCTCAGAGATGAAGAATACGCTTCAACCTATAACCCTTCGCTAACTTGAACTTTATCATCACCTGTTGTGTAAGTTCCCTCTCCCAGATCAAACTTTACTGATAGTATCCCTCTTCACTGGGCCACTATGGAAGAAACTTTGCAAGTGTCTAGGTCGGGAGTTCCTATAACTCCCACTTCGGAAATAGTCATTGGGGGGATCTTTCCACCTAGTGTGTCCAATATAATGACTAGTGTGTTTAATTCCACCATAGTCTCTCTGATCAACAAAATTACTCTGTTGGTCGTTGGTTCTTCTCCTTCCATGAGTGGAGCCATGTCATTACCGTCGACGTCAAATTATTTTTTGTTCGGTATGTCGTCAATGGGCATGCTCAACGCATTGGATGGTTCCTAGTCAATGTCCCAAGTTTCTAACATTGATGTAGGGAGTTATTCAATTCCATACCAAGCGATCCCTTGGGGCGGAGGTCACATTCCTCCATCATTTCCATCCGTTTGGAGCGGGGATTTCCTGTATTTTGTTCCTAACCCCTTTGGAGGCTGGGGCGTTTCCACGGGTGTTGCTAGCATGCCTTGAAATTCCACTCTGTTCATATTATATGATGGATTCACTAGTAAAACTTTCACTGCATCTATAGTTCTGGCAGAGGGAAAACCCTTCCAAGCTCATTGGAATCCCATGCAAGGGTCCTTCCCTTCGTAAGGGATGTCGTCAGGGAGAAACCCCTTTCTCGGTCAGTATAACCTCATTTAAGGACTAGTTCCTTCGCAAAGAAATCCAGCAGGGGGAAACCTTGTTCTTCCATCCAAGAATCAGATGGGTGGAGGTTATCCTCCATTTAACCAGATCCAACAAGGTTTTACACAAAGATTTGGTCCATCAAAAAAAATTTACTGGCAACTTGGTGCCAATTACAATCCAGGACCCTCTTTTCAAGTTGCTAATCAGTAGATGATGTAGCCCAAGCAACCTTTTTCTAGCAACTCTCCATTTTATAGAATATTCTAAGTTGATGAATGAACCAATTCATCACAACCCAAGATGGCCTACCGTTCCCACCAAACTACCATTGGACATCTCGAAGTTCAAAGGGAAAAGTGGTGAAGATCCACAAGACCATGCAAAGATGTTTCACTTATGGTTCTTGTCCAACTCTTTAAACGATGACTCGATCCAGTTAATTTTGTTCCATCTTAGCCTCACCAAGGTCACCATGAAATGATATATAAAATTATAAAGGTCAAAGTGCGTGCTGTTTGGCGACCTTGCCATGGTTTTTCTCAGCCATTTCCAACTCCTTGTCCGATACGACGTCGGTAAAAATATTTTGACCAACATTGAACAAGACAAAACTACACTCATTTCTGATTATATTCAGGAACAGAGGAGACGAAAGAGATTTATTAAAGCCACAGTTCCACCATAATTTCTCTTAGAATGGTTATTGAAGTCGTTGCTTCATTACATTTCTAAGGATGTAGCCACTTCATGGGTGTTTTCAGAAGAGCAGACAATCTTTAGGGAACACCAATTGGAATTGATTTACTCTCAATCCAAAATTCTCTACGAGATTATGCCTAATGCACCTCAGTCAACCCTCGACTTAGAAAAACCGAAGACAATACAACATCTTGATGGCATTGTTGGTTCCTGTCAAAGCAAAGTCGTAGATATGGTCGCTAACCAGATGCAACAATTGTCAATTCAACATATTGTGGTCAGTCCGGCCTCTAGCTCGACCACCCCCACAACCCATTCCTTAGATGTACACATTATGTAGTTGAAGACTCAGTAGGGTCCTCAATAGCCTAGAGAGAAAAATAAAGGCAAAGGAAAGAAGGGTAGTGGGGGAAACGACAAAAATCCTAATAAAAATGTTGAAGAGGAAAAGAGTGAAAAGAGAAAAGTGAAGTTCCCATGCAATATTTTTGGGGATGACCACATTACTCATCAATTCTTGAAGATGGAAGAGGACCAACGCTTGATAAAGTTGCAACAACAACAATAACCTATTGTATTGAAAAATCTGTTTTCGCAAGGAAAAAAACATGCAAGTTGGCTCTTCCACTTCCAATCCGCAAGGGGGCACTCCTCATGCACCTTTGTTGGACAGATCTTTCGCCTTCATTAACATGGTCAATTCTTCGAAGTTAAAATAAGAGGAGGTATATTTGTCGACCATGTCTCATGATTATAGTTATCTAGAGTTGACAACAAAAGGAAAAGAGACTTATGATCCTCAAGGACCTCTTCACATAGAGAGACCTGAGAAAGAAACGATGACGTGCACACTAAAAAGTGTGTACACAAGAGAATAAAAAAACCCTAATTCTAGAGCCACACCCAACTACTCTATTGTTGAGGATTTAGCTCAAACGTCATGTGTGATGTCTTCTCTCGAGGTGCTTCAAAGTTGCCCCACACAATGTACCACGTTGTTATCCATGATCATAACAGTGGATTCTTCTAGCCTGCTCACTATGAATTTTGACGCTACTGATGTGAATCCTCATCTTCCTTATCATGTAGCCTTCCAGATCAATGTCGTTTACACAAAACATGTCATAAGGAGGACCATTGTTAATGAGGGAGCTTCTATGTCCTTCATGTCTTTGTTCTACTGGAAAGCTATTGGCTCTCCAGAACTCACACCTTCTATAACTTTGTTGACCGGGTTTGACGAGAGATCGTTTATGACACACATGCTTACTTCCTTGTTTCCATTCCAGTTAGGAGGAAAGTCTATTTTTTGTAGAGGTATAAGTAGTTGACGCCCCACTCGACTATAACTTATTATTGGGAAGCAGTTGGACTTACATGATGACAATGGTCATCTCATCGGCATTTCAAATTTTATGCTTTCCCCATGAGGGAAGAATTGTGACTATCAATCAGATGGCTTTTAACCATTCTAGCTTCGTGGTGAATCAAGGATCCACAGTTCCATGGATTGGGAAATCTTAGTTGACAATTGAGAGCATCGATGTTGGTATGTATCCTTCTCTTATGGGTACCTTTAATTTTCCATCACCGATGTCCTACATTTGTGCCACCCTGATCTACTACCAAAAGTCGAGTTCCTCAACTCCTGTTACAAGAGTCGTTTCTTTGAAATCATTGTATCTAAAAGATCCATGGGTGTAACCCTTTCCATCTGATTCGGTTGAAGGTCGCAAACATGTTGAGATGGTTATGTCATTGTTTGCAGTGGAATTCGCTTATTAAGCTATATTATAGCAAGCTAGTGCAGACTCGGATCAAGATCCTTCTTTGACAGAGGATGATTTTTTTTTTCCAGAGCCTATTTGGGCTCAGAATTCTTCAAATTCCCAGGACTTCCTTGATATCGCCTTTCCCTCAAACAAGGATATTATTAAGGCAATGACTGGAGTTGAAGGGCCATGGGAAAATATGCATCATAGATTGTATTTCCTCCCCGAGATTATTCATGTGGAAAATGGAGAATTCAATTCAATCGTGAGTAGGAGTATTGATCAGACGGTAAATCCCTTGGCTAGGCATGGTATCTATGCCAACGAAAATATGGTGAATATATCAGAAACTGTTCCCATTAAAATTTCTAGGACCCTTAATGTTGTTGAAAATGTCTTTATTGGGGCAGAGTGCTCTCAAGACAAAATTCAAGAGTATACAACACTTTTTAAGGAATTTAGAGATGTTTTCACTTGGTCTTACGAGGAAATGCCTGGCATATATCCTCGAATCATTCAACATGAGATTCAAACCTACGAGAGTGAGAAACCGATTCAAAAAATGTTGTGACCAGTGAATCTAAGGAAAGAAGCAACAATTAAAGCTAAGGTAGAGAAGATACTCAAAGATGGCTTTATTTACCCAGTGTCATTGACATAATGGGTGTCAAATCCAGTTCCAGTTGATAAGAAACATGGCGCAATTTGAGTGTGTGTATTTTCGGGACTTGAATAAAGCTTGTCCAAAAGATAACTTCCCTACGCCATTCATCGATCATATTCTCGATGAATGCGCAGGGAGTGAGATTTTTTCATTCATGGATGTTTTTTCGGGGTATAACCATATTGAGATTTGACCATAAGACTAGCATAAGTCAACTTTCATTCATCCCTATGGAACCTTCGCATACAAGAAGATGTCCTTTGGCCTTAAAAATGTTGGAGCTACATTTCAACGGGCTATGATGTTTTCTTTCCACGATCTGAAGCATATAATGGAGGCTTATTTGGATGATCTCACAACTCATTCTCGCAAGAGAACTCAACATCCATCATGCCTCCTCCTAGTCTTCGAGAGATGTTGTCACTATCGAATCCGTATAAATACACATAAATATATTTTTTGCGCGATTTTAGGATGTCTTTTGGGTTTTATAGTTTCAACTAAGGGGATCATGGTTGACCCTTTGAAAGTGGACTAAATCACTAAGTTTCCTCCCGAACGCACAATTCGTCAACTTCAAATTCTACAAGGAAAGGTGAATTTCATTCGACGCTTTGTACCTAACTATGCCAATATTACAAAATGCTTTATGTGTCTTTTGAAAAATGGGGTTCCATTTTATTGGGATGAGGCAACACAATGTTTGTTTGATGCATTAAATAAAGCGTTAGTTTCGACTCTATTATTGAGTTCCCAGATTACAATCGAGATTCGTGTTGTATTTGGTAGTAATTGAATCGTCGATTTGCATGGTCTTAGTTCAGGAGGATGATGAGCTCTAGGATCATTTCATCTACTATTTAAGTTGTGCTTTGTTGGGCCCTGAACTAATACTCTCACGTTGAGAAACTGGCCTTAGCATCATTTCATGTTGTTCTGTGGCTTCGATATTACATTATGCTGCGTAAGACAACCTTCATCACCGACATTAATCCTTTTCAATATGTTTTGACTCGGTGAATAATTGGTGGGAAGTATAACAAGTGGAATGTTGTGCTTCAAGAATTCGATTTGGATTTTACTTCTACGAAGTCCAAGAAGAATGAGGAGAGTGAAGTAATTGAATCTTTCTTGGATGAACATATCTTCCACATCTCTTCGTTTGATCCTTGGTATGGAGATATCCTTATATATCTCCATACTTTGAAGTTCCCTCCACATTTTTCACGGGATGAGTGATGACGGATTTGTCACCTAGTGAAGAACTATCTCATTATCACTAACACTTTGTATCGACGAAGGGTAGACTCAATTCTCCATCGTTGCCTCACTCACGAGGAAGCAAAGATCATTTTAAATGACTGCCATGGTGGATCATGTGGTGGTCACTTATCAGGGTTGGAAACAACACAAAATATTTTGCTTGTTGATTATTTATGGCCTACGATCTTTACAGATTGCATAGAAGCGGTCAAGAAATGTCATCCTTGTCAAATATTTACAAACAATATGTGCACACACCTTTCTCCTATGTTTCCCATCATTGTTGTTGGCCCCTTCACCAAGTGGGGGTTATATTTCAATACATGCCACCCAACCTTGTATAGAGGGAATTGATACATTATAGTGGTCATGGAATAATTTACAAAGTGGGCAAAAGACATGTCAACATTTGCTATTGATGGTGAAACCACATCGCTTTTCTTGTTCAATCAGGGGATCGCCTGGTTTTGGGTTTCAAGAGATATTTCCACTGACCATGACAGTCACTTATAGAACTGCATGATGTTTGAGTTAGCATCAAAAGTGGATTTTAGACATGGGCACTCCTCTCCTTACTATCCTCAGGTTAATGGTCAGGTCGAGGCCATTAACAAATCCTTAAAAACTATATTGAAGAGGATGGTTAACTCGACCGAGTCAAACTAGAATTTGATGGTGTATATGAAATTATGGGATTATCGAACCTTAGTCAAAACTGCAACATGCTTCTCCCCTTTTCAACTTGTTCATGGAGTAGAAGCAGTTTTTCCCACTAAATGTGAACTATCTTCGCTTAAAATTGTTTTTGAACTCTTACCCGACATGATGCAACTTGAATAACGCCTCGTTTATCTTGAACATATTGACAAGCAACATCGAGATGCAACTTTAGCAAATGAAGCACATAAAAAACACATCAAGTCTCAATACGACAAGTCTTTACTCCCAAGGGTATTTTCCGAATGAGACCTTGTGTTAGTCTACGACTAGGACAAGGATGCCCTGAGGGTACGCAGGTTTAGCCCTATGTGGTATGGTCCATACATCGTGTGACGAGTGTTAGAAAAAGGGTCTTATGAGTTAGCATATTGTGAGGGAAATGTGTTGTCGGAGCCCAAAAATGGGCTCTACCTTAAGAAGTATTATTCTTGAGCCTGACGGATCGAGTACTAGTTCTTTTTTTATTATTGTTTATTGTTGTATATAGCTTTGTATAGGTTTCTTTTGCATCTTTTACAATTGTACTTCTGATGTGTGGCAAATGTTAGGGGATTCGTTAGTCTATTTTGGATTCGCAAATGGTTCCAGTCATCACACTTGGAACTTGGCTTCTGTTGCCTGGGTGATTTATTCGCTCACTAACTAGCTAGTATCTACTGGAGGTGTTTGTCTCAGAGAAACTACAAATAATTTTTTTGAATATAGTGTTGTCATCAAGCTTTTGCAAGACACTTTGTCACATGGTATTCAACACCTTCATGTGTTCTTGGATTCTCAGTTGGTTTTGTTACATTTGAATGGTCTATATCGTATTCGTGATCTAGTGTTGTAATGACGGTTCCTTAGGGTATGTCTTCTTGAACGATCATTTCAGTTTATTACCTATGAGCATGTTCCTAGGCATGCTAATCTAGTTACTGATGCATATGCTAATTACGTTTTAGATTGGAATTTGTCACATTCATAACATAAGAACACACATTTTACACATGTAAATATTTAATCATTTGCAATTAGAATATAAAGATAACACACACACACACACACATATATATATAATTCCATAGTACAAAATTCATAATACTAGCCCCGAATACATATCAGTGAAAAATAGTGCTCTCAGCACATAACAGTCTAGGCCTAGGGCCGGTGAACTCTATCATAGAAAAGTATGGCATTTTCTAAATGTCAGAACAAACAGGCCCATGTCTGAGTACTCCTACCACATGACGTTGCATCCCTACAAGTAGGGCATCTATAGTGGCCATCATAATGGAGCATGTCAGTGCCTCCAAGTTCTTGTCGATGCTTTGTTTGGTCCTCGCTGCATTGTCTCTTGTCTTGGATTCTTCTCTCCCTCGATGACTATGTCTTGGAATGCCTGTTGGTCTCGTTGGTGGTCTATCTGCACATTTAAAGAGCGTGTGTTAATGTTATGGATCTCACCAAAAACAAGATGTTTTTCCCTTCATATGTATATATAATATATAATCCAAAAAGAAAAAATCAAATAAATTCAAATAAAGGTTACCTATGTCATCAATAAATGGAACTTGACGCTCCCACCAAGCAAAGAAAGTCATCATCATAAGGGTTGGATAATTTCCCTCCTCCTAAGCGGGCCAATAACTCAGTCCATCGTACCATCGCGGGTCATAGCCATAAGTTTCCTCTGATATGAGATCTTGGGCTCATCATTGGAACCCTCTCGAAAAAAAATGTACAGAGGATGCTGCCAAAACCAAAGTTCTTGTTCTTTCGTAACTTGCAATCAACGAGTTGAGTTTTCATGCAAGAAAGAATCACAGTGATCCAGTCAAACATTGTGGGTCTTAATCACTCAAACCCATGTTGCATTTGGGGGCGAGAAGCCAATTGCAAAGAGTTAGATCCCATGATGCGCACTATGGTATATAATATCACCTTGAGGCTCAAATTGGTGATATACTCGATAGGCACTTGTGAACCCGTCTTTTTTGTTCCATCCTCACAGTATTCATTTATGTAATCATTAATGGTCCGATCACCTCCTCCATGGGTTTTGAAGTTGGGTACTTCACCTCTACGAGACAAACCAATAATGAAGTATATTTCCTCAACGATGATCGTCAAAGACTTCCCACCAAGCATGGATGATTCTGCGTCAGGATGCCAGTAATTAATAAGGAAATTTAGTAATCTCTTTTGAGCTCACATACCACCAATTTTCATTACCAATTTCCATTACCACCTTAACCCAGGGTCGATCCCATTAAATTGTGACGTAACCCTTTATTCCATCTCAAAATGTCATCTCGTTTATGGTAGAGCCTACCTTCCATCGACGCCCTAGTCTAGAACCCATTTTTTATTTTGGTGCTCATGTTGCAAGTTTTATTAGGCGTGGGAGTCCTATTTAGTCCCTCCATGACACTGCATTCGAACTTCATTCTTCTTACTAAATCTTGTTCTATATATTACTGACGAGACTCCCCACATTATATGTTGCTCACTACAACATTTTTTCTGAATCTTCAGCAGGTATTGTATTCCTTACTAGCATATGGTGTAGGCCCCATCTTGATTGAATAATTCATCTATCTGTACCAAACACATATTTTCCATAGGGTCAACCCCATTCGTTAGTGACATCATACCTTTCTAGTTGCTTAAAGGTGTCGCTTACGGATGGTAGAGCTTACCTCTCCATGGGTGTCTTAGTTAGTACATCACTCACATTTTTACACCCATGATGCAATGTCTCCGTAGGCTCGGAAGACCTCTTCAGTCCCACCATGTCTTTGTGTTGAAGCCTCATGAGTTCCTCTCAATATTTTTTCTGGCTAACTCACCTTCAAGGGCTTCCAAACTTTGTTTAGTTGTAATTGCATTGCATATTAACCACTCACACTTTTAGGCCTAATGACTACTTCAAATTTCTCTTGATGAACCAATTGCTTATGCATTCCTATTAGTTTCCAACCTTGCAATTTATGCCTTTGCGACTCGACAACTTAACCCTGGAGGAAACATCCCCTGAGTGTCCTTATCTTGCACATGCTTCCTTGCATTGAGCATAGGTATGTTCCTTGCACCTTGGAACTAGTTTTCTTTCCTGCAACACTTGTTTCCTCCACTTTACTATAACATTATTTTATTCTTTTTCAAGATTTAATAATATGAAAAAGACAAAAAAAAGAGAGAGTGGGAAAGTGTTTATTTATTTTGTTGGAATTAGTCTTGTTGCCTTTGAATAAAGCACAATCTTGAGTCAATATCTCAGTATTTTGGCTTTAGGAGACTCTTTCTAATTGTTGAAAATAATCTCCCCCAGTTGGTTATTCTTCAAAACATATGGAGCATTTGTGGATGCACCCTGCATCACAAATGTATCCCAGTTTATAGTCATGCTTCCTAACTCACATAGTGTGTTGTGATTTTGTTCAAGGGAAGTTTCAACCTAAGCCAACCATTCTGTAGTAATCCTCTGACCTCTTAAGTTGGACTTCCCAATTCTGTCAAGTCCATCTCATTATCACAAGTACCTATGTCTCTTACTCGTGCTAGTACAGAAGGTCCTCATTGACTTCTGGCTAGTGGGTCTGCTCTTATTGACTCTGACACATTGATCTGAGAGTATGACCTAGAGTAGCAACCTGAGCCTATTTCCATTATTGATAGTTGACCTTGTGCTCAGCAGATGAAAAACCGTCATTGGTCATTGATTGAGTGGTTTCCCTTGTGTTCGACGTCAACAACAATCATCACACATAGGGATTTTTGTGGTACCTTGGTTTCCATTTGACCCCATCGGTGGATTCCTTGTCTTTGTCGGTAGTCTTAATCATTGGCTACTATTCAAAGAGTTTTTTTCATGCGCTATTTCCATCTGGTGCATGATGGAGTCGTACCTTGGTGTGTTCCTTATAATCTGTTTGTCTGAGTCCTTCCAAATCTTTGGCCTTCTGCTACCCCTTGTGTTGGATGATGGATGATGCCTTAATGCCTTCCTTCCAACATATCTCTTCCTATCAACTTCAACACATATTTCTCTGGGATAGGGATCTAGAGTCATATTTGGTACATTGGGGCTTGAAATCATCAGTGGCAGGTTCCCTCGCTATTGACAGTGGGAATACATCAATTTTACTTGCTCTATATATTCTACCAGGTGTTTGACATCAACTCATTTATTCACACTTGTTATATTGTACCATGGTACCTTGACACCCATTATCATCATCGATGGGTTGTCTTGCATTTTTTAATGGTATACATCAATGCCCGATAATGAAATGGTGTCTCACTGTGTTCGACCCCAACAAATATATTCACACAGTGTAGACCCATACCCTGATGGATCATTTTGAAGACTTCGGGTGAAGTACGAGCATCAAACCTTTTGTACTCCTACCCGACATATATTCTACCACCTCAAAGACATTTATACTTACAAAGAATCATCTTGTTCACTCCATTGGTCCCAGATATCCTTTGTTTTTTATTATGAGACATAGCTCCACTATGTATCTATTTGTGGCTATGATCTACGTTCACATGGATCCACTATGTATTCCTCGTGGCCATGCTTGCTACTTCATATATTTCACATGGATCCCCTGTGTGTTGTTCGTGTCCATGGACATTAGTCATACTTTCATATATGCCATCGATCTGTAGTGTATTTGATTTGGCATCCATGCTTATATCACTCATGAGCATCGGTATGCCCGACTTGGGATAGAGAATACTCTTACTTGAGCTTTGCTGATGGTGTATGTTCTTGGATCAGTTGTTCGGGAACCTTCATTTGGATCTAATTCAATGCATCCTCGCCTCTCAAAGTTATAATTTATTTCAGCCATCAATTTCCCTTCTGAACTCACACATGAGGGGGAATCTTTTATACCACAATTTTCCACGCCATTTGCATTGTGAGATGGCCTAACCATTATCCCTAACTTGCAACTTGAAATCCCAAGTTCGCTCATCAAGATCACTTAGAAAAAAATGTTTTTACTTACATCTGTGGGTTTCCTTGGTGCAACACGTGGACATATGCGCCTTTCTAGTATATAGCCCGTAGATGGCCTAAAAAATGTGAAAAATAAAATAATTCCACATTTTTGGGTGGGGTTGATCTATGTGGATATTGGTGGCCACCCACCTATTCCAACTAGCTCCTCTTGACAATTTTTAGTTCAACATGTTCTTCTTTACTTATTTTTAATTGTGGGTTCTACACGTTCGGGGTTGTTTGAAGCCCTACAAATATTCCAGGTGGAGACTGGTGGCCACCCACCTAATCCAACTGACTTATTTTGGAAGCTTTCATGTAAACACATCTTTATGTACTTCTAGAGTTGTTTTGGGGCCCTAAACAATGTTTTTTTGGCTTGCCATAATCAAACTATAGACAGAGTCAGATTTTGATGGCATAATGTGTATTTCTCGAAAATACCTTTCCAACAAGCTATCACGCACCTAAAACAGAGCTCATATGCAAAATTTACGACCTTGGGAAGTTGAGGTACCAACTTACCCATCGGGGCCCACATAACTTTTGGTGTTTCATATCCTAAGGTTAGGTTTTTGGATGTCTATGGTTTTGGCATTCATGAGTAAAGTTAAAAATGCCTATGGAGCCTCATTGTAATCATTCTTCTCAGATGGATGCACGTAACAACCACATCTCTTCTTAGAGATAGCTACCACCATTCAAGCAAGTTGTTTTCAGTTCTGCAATTTTACAGTTTCAACCTATTTGATTTATTCAATAGAAGTTATTGTTCATTGGATATATGTTGTTGTTCTTTGTATCTTTGTGTTATTGTATTCAGTTTGTTATTCATTTCATTCCGCTCATAAATCCAGATCAGTGGTATCAAGGATGTTTGCTCTTCATTTATTTTTCTTCGTGCATGTCCCCGACAAGATTTGGGTTGAAGAAGTTGGGACTCGAACTAGTCGAGCCTTTGCAAGATCGGTCGCACCGAGCCCGACAACAACCCATGGGGGACAAAAATAAATATTATGGATCAAGAGATCCCTTTAAAATGTTTCTCGAGGAATCCCTTGCGCGACAAAAGAATGAAATGATGGACAACTTTGCATAGATCCTTCGGCGTCTGCCCACATGAGACACATATTCATCAAGCGGCCATGCAACCCCATTCAAGGTACAAGTAAATTTTGATATTCCATTATTTAAAACTCATAGATGCGGATGTTGTAGATAAATGGTTGAATATGCTCGAAGGGTATTTTTCGGTCCACAATTTTTTCGATAGGGAAAGGATTACTTTTGCACTCCTCGAGGTCATCGCCCATGTTAAGGACTAGTGGGATACTTACTATGAGGAAAGGGCCATAGAGGAATATGCAATATTTGCGGTCACCCCCACATGGGATTCCTTCAGAGATGTCATTAAAGAACAATAATACCATGTTGGAAGCTACGAGGATGAGTACACAAGATGGACCACTCTGCATCAGGAAAGGGACCAAACAGTACCATATTTCACCAATATTTTCCATACCCTGCGCACCAAATTGGGTATCAAAGACTCTGAGCGACATTTGGTGTTCAAATACCACGACTGTTTGCATAAATACCACGACTGTCTGCATAGATATATTCAAACATAAATGAATTTTCTGGACATCGCATTATTGGGTACAACTTATAGATATGGTGTCAAGATCGAGCATAAATTTAAGAAGAAGAGGCGAGAGTTTGGATCTGCAAACCCCTCACAGCTAAAGAAAGGAAAAGGTGGCCCCAACCCACAAAATAAGGGACATAGAAAACATGACCACTCTCAGGACNGGACACGGGAAAATTGTGTGAATACCATAAAATCCCTTGGAACAACACCGTAGAATGTCGCTCCGAGAAGTCACTGGTGGACAAGATGAAACCTTCCGAGTCAGAGGCAGATTCTGACTCTGAATCAAATCCAGAAGGAGGGAAGAAGATTATCGATGTTGAACCCAGTGCCACTATTGCTACCATCAAAGTCCAACCAAGCGAACCAGAAGAACTAGAGGAAGGGGAATGCCTCTTTCACTCACATATATGGGTAAAGGAGGCTCTGCTTCATTTCATTGTCGATAGCGACAGTCAAAAGAGCTTGATCTTAGTAGAGGTCGTCAAGCGGTTGGACCTGTCGACGACACCACACTTGCAACCCTACACCATCGGCTAGCTTCGCCAAGGAAGAGATCTCCGTGTCAGCCAACATTGGCGTCTGCCCTACGAAATCAAGACTTTCAAAGACGAGGTATTGTGTGATATTTATCCCCTTGAAGTTTTTGATGTTATTTTAGGACAACCATATTTGTGGAAGCGACATGCTATGTATGTGTCTATACCTCGCACTATTATTATCACTTTGGGTAGACAATTGTACAGGATACTAGAGGTAGTTCTGCCTACCACTATTTCTTTAATCTCGGATAAGCAATGCGGTAAGGTCATTTCACAGACCGAGAAGTTCGTCTTATTTGTGATATGTGCTCACAGTAAGCAGAAGGTCGTCTCCACATCTGTGTCCTGTACACAGAGCTTCTCTTTGCAGTAGAATAAAGTGGATGGGATCGTGGAAGAGTACAGAGACATCTACTCCTCACCCATCGGGGTACCGACGCACTACCAAGTCAAGCATCCAATTGATCTAATCCTCGGTGCATCTCATCCTAATGGAACAATATTCCTTCACTCACTGATGGAAATTGATGAAATCAAGCATCAGATCCAAGAGTTGCTTCTAAAGGGGCACATAAGACCCAACTCTTCCCCTTGTGGAAGCGTGTTTGTACTGGTGCAAAAGAAAGACGGGACTTGGTGGATATGCATTTATTACAGAGCATTAAACAAAATCATAGTCAAGAACCGATACCCAATTCCCAGAATTGATGACCTTCTTGAACAAATCAAGGGGGGGAATTTCTTCAGCAAGATTGATCTAAAGTCTGGCTACCACCAGTTTCCCATCGAACCAACTGATGTATGGAAGACAACTTTCAAATCTAAATAAGGTCTCTTTGACTAGTTGGTCATGCTCTTTGGCTTAAAAAATGCACCAACCACTTTCATGAGGTTGATGGATGATGTGGTGAGACCCTTCACCAACTCTTTTGTGGTGGTATATTTGGATGACATCCTCATCTTCAACAGAACTTGGGAGGAGAACATGCATCACATTCAACAGGTTTTGAGCACTCTACAACATCACAAGCTATATGCCAACTTGGAAAAATTCTCCTTTGGTATGAACAAGGTCCAATACTTGGGTTGCATTGTTGATGAGAATGGGGTACATGTTGATTCAGCTAAGATCCAATTCATCCATGAATGGCCAGCCCCAACCACACTAACTGAGCTTTAGAGATTCTTGGGACTTTCCAACTTCTATCGACGGTTCGTGTTGGGATTCTCCCATATTGCATGGGCCCTCAGCCAAGTGACCAAGGGTGGTGGAAGGGAAAATTTCACGTGGGGAAAGGAACAACAACGAGCATTTGATGATCTGAAGCATGGTCTGTGCTCAACTCTAGTACTCTCCTTACCCGATCTGCAAAAACCATTCAAGATTGAGATTTATTCATCTGACTATGTTGTAGGCATAGTTCTCAATCAAAACGGTCATCCAGTAGCATACCATAGTGAGACACTCTCAGATATTGTTCGAAAATACCCCATCTATGACAAGAAAATGTATTCCATTGTACAATCTTGTTGTTAATGGAAACATTAAATTCTAGGAAAGGATACAATCATCCACACTGATCACAAGCCTCTGCAGTTTATACAGACACAAGGGAAGTTGTAGAATGACCGCCATCATAAGTGGTCCACCTACCTACAATAGTTCCATATCAACATCAATTATAAGACATGGATCACAAATTGTGTCATTGATTGCCTCCGTCGACCTCCCGTGGCTGCACTCACCACTGTGCTCCATTCTTGTGGGCATGAGGCATCTGAGTGGCCCCAAATTTATCAGCAAGATCCAGACTTCACCACCACCTATCATCTCTTGGGTACATGCACGAATGTCACTGATTTTCACATTCAGGATGGACTGTTATGCCATTCAGTCCATATCTATGTTCCTAGAAGCGAGTGTGCAAAGTTTATTTGGGAGGCTCACTACAGTCGGATGGCAGGACATTTTGGCGTGGAGAAAACTGTGATCGTTCTACAGAAACATTTTTATTGGCCAAAACTTTGACAGGACGTGATAAAGTATATCATATCTTGCACCACATGTGCCATTTCCAATCCAACCATAAATAATCAAGGCTTATACATCCCTCTTGATACTCCTGAGAGGCATTGGGAATCCATCTCGATGGATTACATGTCTGGCCTTGCGTCCACCAAGCAAGGAAATGATTGTGCATTTGTGGTAGTTGATCGGTTTTCGAAGATGGCCATTCTCACAACATGCAAGAAGAGAATCACAGTGGCAGATACTGCCAAGATCTTCTTCGAACGAGTGTGGGTCCATTTTGGGATACCAAAGACCATCATCTCCGATTGGGACATGAGGTTCCTCAACACGTTTTGGTCGATTCTATGGTCACTATTGGACACCAAGCTCACTAAACCCATTGCTTTCCACCCCCAAACCGACGGCCAGACAGAGGTCATCAATTGGATGATTGTGCAAATCCTGTGCATGTACAAATCTAAGCTTCCACGTACATGGGATGCGAGTCTTCCCTAAGTTCAACACAACTACAACAGGGCTCTCCATAGCTCCACCGGCCATAGCCCACTTTAGGTGGGGATGGAATTCCAACCCTTGGGTTCCATTGATGTTGCACTACCTCTTTCAACCTTACATGCATAATATTCCCATGTTCATTCTAAGGCCGACAAAACCACCAGGTTCATTGAGTGGATTCAACACATCCACCAACAGGTCCATGAGATTTTGTAGAAAGCCAATGCTAAGTACAATAAACGCCATGATCAATATCGGGTACCAAACTAGTTTTAGGTGGGAGACAAGGTCTGGTTAATTTTTCATAAAGAGTGCCTTACAGAGCCCCATCAGAAGCTCCTCCCACTTCGTTATGGGCCTTACACTATCACCAAGGTTGTGGGTAGCAATGATTTTGAGCTCAACACTCCACCCTTCCTTGGATTGCACCCAATGTTCAATGTGGACCTTCTTGGGCCATATTTTCCACCATTATTGGACACCTCAAAGATCATAGAACAACTAAAGCCAACATAGCTCAACCCTTACTTCATGGAACAAACATCCACTAATCAAATAGTGGACACATAGGTCAAGGGAACTCACTAGCAAAGGATCCAATTTTATCAGGTTGTCAAGGCAGGGAAACTCCTAACCAAGGCAAGTGTCTCACCTGGGGCCAAATTCAACAGAAATTTCCTCACCTAATGGGGGAAACCAACACAATGGATACCATTTCTTCCTAAGGGGGGAGGACTAATCCAGGTGGATATTGGTGGCCACCCACCTATTCCAATTGGCTCTTCTTGACATTTTTTAGTTCAACACATTCTTCTGTACTTATTTGTAATTGTGGGTTCTACACTTTCGAGGTTGTCTGAATCCCTGCACATCTTCCAGGTGGTGATTGGTGGCCACCCACCTAATCTAACTGACTTATTTTGGAATTTTTCATGTAAGCACATCTTTCTATACTTCTAGGGCCATTTTGGAGCCCTAAACAATGTTTTTTGGTTTTCCACAGTTAAACTGTAGACTAAGTTACAGTTTGAAGGAATAATGTGTAGTTCTCGAAAATACCTTTCCAACGGGCTATCACACGCCTAAAACAGAGTTTGTATAAAAAACGTTACGACCACAGGAAGTTGAGGTACAAACTTACCCATTGAGGCCCACATAACGTTTGGTGTTTCATCTCCTAGGGTTAGTTTTTTGGATGTTTATGGTTTTGACATTCATGAGTAATGTTAAAAAGGACTTTGGAGCCTCATTGTAATCATTTTTCTCAGATAGATGCGTGTAGCAGCCACATCTCTTCTCAGAGATAGCTACCACCATTTGAGCAAGTTGTTTCCAGTTATGCAGTTTTACAGTTTCAACCTCTTTTATTTATTCAATAGAAGTTATTGTTCACTAGATATATGTTTTTGTTCTTCATATCTCTATGTTATTGTATTCATTATGTTATTCATTTCGTTCCGCTCATAAATCTGGATCAGGGGTTTTCGGTTGGGATCGTTTCCCAACCTCCCTAATCCTATACCAAATGGAATTCAACCTCCTTAACCTCTTGAGGATGGTATAAAAGAACCTTTGGGGGCATAGATGAGGAGGACAACCTAGGTGAAAAGTTATGCTAAATAAATTGCAAGTCTCCCTATTCCTCTTCGTCCTCTGAGTAGCATCCCTGTAACCTGAAACCCTTGTTCCATAGTTCCTTCCTTTTCACTATATGGTCATAAGGTGTGTTCCTATCCTTATTGGGCCATCTGAGGGAGGGAAATATTTATAATTGATACTTGAAGGAACCTTTGGAGGAACCTGGGAAGTTGGCTTCGAGGCAGTGCCAACGATTGGAGTCGGGTTGTAACCACTTATTTTACCGTTGCTAATAAGTAGTTCTCTTTACCCCATACTTGAGTAGTATCGATTCAATGTGTTTATATATGTTTAATCATTATCCATATTTTAATCTATCTATCATCTACTTGTATGATTTTATGATATAACTACCTTGTTGCAACACTTTCCTAATCTTCTCTTGCATTTTATTTTGAGCATGAGTCAAGAGTAGTACTAGGGTCAAGAGCGAGGAACAACACCAACCATAAGGATACAAGGTGTGAAACTTTCTTTTGTAGTGTCCCCAAGGCTGAGCCTCATTGTAAACCATGTTTTGAAAGGAATTGTAATTATGTTTTATAGGCTGGTGAGCCAAGTTCTTATACGCGGAAGACTTATGTGTTGTTAGGCCAGGGAGCCTAAGTGATGAAGGCCAGGAACCGTTGTTGTACTAGTATGTATGCAAAACATTTAATAAAATATAAACACCGCCAGGTGCAGACCAACCATGATGAATGAGTGAAGGGGGACTGAGCATCCACAGAGTGGGCAAGGAATTAGGGGCTGAAGGTGGGAAAAAGGGGCTAAGTGTTGAGCCTAGAGGGCTTAAGCCTTGGGAATAATATTTTAATATTATTCCAAAAGAGAAGTGCATTATATGTTTTAACCTAAGTCCTTTTTGGAAGGACATGTGATTTCCAAATGGTGGGAGGCACGCACGTTGAAGGAACACATGCAGTCACATGGGTGACAAGTGTCAACCCTGGCGCATGCAATAAAAGGTCGGGATGAGCCGTGTCGGGGGTTCCTCCTCCATGGGACTCACAAACTGCCAGAAGGGAGGGAGTCTGACTCTTGCAAAAAAACCCTCGTACATCCTATGAACCGTCTGAACCTACGTTGACCCTTGTGTGGATTGTCTGTCACGCATTCCCAACACCAGAGCGTGAGTCTATCCTGGGTAGGGCGGATGGGAAACGACCATTCTGCCGGAGGGTGGAGAGAGCCTGTGTAATTCCTTGAGGAAATTGCTTCTCAGGCATTTTCGAAAATCAACACCGTGAGACCTAGCTGCCATTGCAGATCTTGTTCTGAGAGGTCTGAGTCTGTATTGCCGGTTGACTGTGGTGGTCATGCAGAGATGGATTGCACGTGAATTGTTGTCCAGTGCAGGTGGTGATTGAGCCTGTGTGTGACCTCTCTCTAAGTGAGGGAGGTGGATGTTGTTGGAAGAGGTTTCTTCCAGAGAGTGTCCAGCACCAGCTTCAGGCTCTGAGACTTCCTGATCCGGCCTGTTGCCGAGACCTAGAGAGGGAGGTTAGCACCGATGGAATATGCTTGTGAAGGTGTATACTCCTGGGCGGAACAGGCATGTGGAGAATGAGAGTCTGGTAGTAGTGGGCGTAAGATGGCATCCTGGGAAGAATCCTTCCATATTCTAAGTGTTGTTTTCCCTGTAACCTCAGCCTAGCTAGGATTCCTTGCCTTGGGGTGGAGCTTAGTCCCAGCTCGGGGGTGATGCACTGCTGAGCTGATGAGCAGTGTGGTCTAAGACTGGGAGGTTCGTGGAAGGCCTGCACTTGGTTGGTGGATCCCACCATTGTTACAAGATAAGTGTCTAACTATGTTTTATCACATTTTATCAATATGTTTTGTATCTCTGTGTATTATAACGATCATTCATTCTGCTGTGCATTTGGATTAATATATTTGCCATGGATTATTTATGTTAAAATGACTCTTATGCTTACTCTGAGCTTAAATGTATTTCATTTCTTAAATGCACGCGATTAATTATGAATGAGAATGTGTCATTCCGTGTAGTAACACCTACACGGTAGCTAAGGTGCGCTACAGTTATTCTGGGTTATCTACCAAGTAGTCTTATAGTAACCTTGGGTAGTTTGAACAAAAAGGGGTGTTACAAATTGGTATCAGAGCCAAGGTTTCGACGCTGAGCCTAGATGGGCCAGTGGAGTGGTTGTTGGACCGAGAATGTGAAGGAAATTGGGCCTGGGATGGCCAATTTCGGACCTTTGTTTGTTCCAGAGTATCAAGCAGTTGCTTGACTACGCTTACGAGCTCAGGAGGTTTAGTGGTGCAGTGAAACCGCAACCGGTGTGGTCTATGGCCACAGGGAGACATGTCTCTACACCAATGGTGTTCGAACCTTAGGATCTGTTCGGGAGGGAAGGCGAGCCCTCTCGACCGTCGGATTTGGAAAAAAGTGCGTAGGAATTAAAATTCCTTTTTGAAATACATAGGAAATGTGGAAATTGTGATATGAAAAATTCCGAGTTGGTTAGGAACCGTCTGAGTCGTCAGATCTCGGTCGGAAAACCCGTCAGTCGTAGGATCATTCGGGAGATGTCCGAAGGTTAAACCTCATAGACTAGGGGCGAAAGTTCCAAAATAGATCCAGACCGTCCGAAAGACGGAGGGCACATGTCGCGTGGTCATCCAGATCGGGAATGTGGTCATCGGAGTTCCGGTGAGTGAAGGTTCATGGTTTTTTAAAGTAGCGAAACTCGAGGGAGGACCTAAACCGTCCATCATTTGGGATGTGTGTCAGAAATCCGAAGAGAGTCGGAAATCGACGTATCGGAGATCTTGAGGACAGGATAATCTTGCAACTTGAAATTGCGAAACGCGATATCCCGACAGGCTAAGGAAATAGTGTGGGGCCACGACAGAGTCGGTGACGTGGACAAGTGGCATCCATCAGAGTCATCGAGAAAAATCCCGACAAGGGATTCGTCTATCGGTATTTGGGCCATCGAGATATCGGGGATCCTGGTGACAAGGTGTTTATGCACTTTGGATTCGCGAAGTCTGAAACCCCGACGAGAGGTTTGACTACGGTCACGGGGTAGAGGTCACGTGGACCAGGAGCTAAGCCAGGAGGGCTAACGTGTGAAGGGCGTGTTGAGATTTGGAGAATCGTGAATCCTGAGGACATGTGCATTTGGACATTGGGAAGTCCGAAACCCCGATAGGAGGTATGATTGTGGTCATATAAGGGGAGGTCGTGCGAACCACGAGTCTATCCCGGAGAGTTAAACGATATTTCTCCGGTACCGAGACTCCGAAACCCTGAAACCCGAAGTCCTGAGGTACAAAAAAACCCAAAGTTCCGAAATCCCGAAGTGTCGAAAAAGAAAGCTCCAAAAACACGAAAATTGCAGAGCCGAACGAGAAGCTCAGAAAAATCATTTGGAATCGAAATTTCTTTTGTTATTGTTGGTATTAGTTATAAATGTTGAAGATTGTTCATGAAGTTTTGATGGCCTGACAAACTTTGAATATAATTGCACAGTGTGTGTGCAGAGTTCAACGGAGGTCAGTACTCTAGTTAACCAACACCGAGTATGGAGTGGGGAAAGGTGCGGTTTACCCCTGAAATAGAAGACGAACAAGAAGGAAAGGATGTTAACCTGGGAGTCGAAGGATCAAACTCCAATGGGCATGGAAAGAATAGAGAAGAAACTCGAGAAAGGAAGAGACTCCAGTACGACGGAGAGTCGCAGAACCCATGGGAGGAGAAGTAGGTCGAGGAGTGGTAGCCGACATCTTAGTCGCTCCCAAAGACATCCTGACAGTAAGACACACAGTAGTTCAAGCCCATCCCCTACCAGAAAACATCGAAAATTTGGAAGGGATGAATTGAAAGGAGAGATGAACAATATTAAGCCTCCAACATTTGATGGAGAACATAAGAAGGAGGAAGATGCCGAGACTTGGTTGCTTGGCATGAAGAAATACTTCCAACTGCAGAATTATTCCGCCCATGTAGAAGGAAGAATTGCAATGTACCGACTGAAAGGAAAAGCATCCATGTGGTGGGATCAGTTTGTGTAGGTGCAACACATCAGAGAGAAAAAGGTCACTTGGAAGGAATTTAAGAGGTATTTCGAGAAGAAATACCTGACTAAAAGATACTATGACAGAAATATGAAGGAGTTCTTCGAACTCAAGTTGGGCAGTACGACCATTGATGAGTATGAACAAAGTTTTCTGGAACTACTGAAGTATGTCCCATTCATCAAAGACGAGGTTGTCAAGATTTAGAGGTATCTGAGTGGACTTCCACCTTCCATTGGTGACAATATTCAATATGATGATTCTAAGACTATGGAAGAAACAATAAGAAAGGCGAAATGCTTATACGAACAACCAAGGGAAAAGCCTACCTTTCGGAAGGCTTGGGATGACCAAAAGAGGTTTAAGAAAGAACAGAGGCAGAAGGGAGACAAGCCTTCCTTTTTCAGAAACAGTCATCAGGAACAACCATCATTTAGAGAGCCAAGAAGGACTGAAGAGGGTGCACAAAGATAAAGACTGACACCCATTCAGTGTTGGGGTTGTCAAGGAAACCACAAGTACTGAGATTGTCCCCATAAAAATGATAAGGAAAGAACTGTACATACTATTCAGCAAGCTGAAACAATGGAGGATTTGGGTAGAAGAATGCCGAGGATATACGCAGCCCTGGACAACAAGCAAGCATAATTTCAATCGCACATGATTGAAGTGGAAGGTACGATCAACAACCGACCACTTGTTATTTTAATTGATTCAGGGGCTAGCCATAGTTATGTAGATCCTAGAGTGGTGGAAATTTTGCATCTAACGAGGAGCAAACATGAGAGGTCTTGGTTAGTGTAGTTGGCCACAGTGACCAAGAGGAAGGTCACTGAATTGGTTAAGTCCTGTTCAGTGGACATGAAAAGAATGAGCACTAAGGATGAATTGAACATTCTGCCTTTAGGCTCATATGATTGCTTAATTGGGATGGACTGGTTGGACCAGCACCAAGCCCTTCTGGATTGTCGTAACAAGAGGTTCACATGCCTGAACAAAGAGGGAAATCAGGTAACAGTCCAAGGAATTCCCAGAGCCGTGGCTGTGAGGGAAATCTCAGCCATGCAGCTGAAGAAATGTTACCGAAAAGGTTGTCAATTATTTGCAGCTCGGGTGGAAGAAGCATCCCAAGATGTAGTATCGAATTTGGAAGACCATGAAGTACTCAAGGAGTTCAAGGATGTATTTTAGGAGGTACTTGGACTACCTCCGAGGAGGGACATCGATTTTTCTATAAATTTGATGCCTGGAACAACTCCAGTTTCGAAAGATCCTTGTAGAATGAGTACGCCAGAGCTGAAAGAGTTGCAATTGTAGCTTGAAGAACTACTAAAGAAAGGTTACATTCACCCCAGTGTGTCACCGTGGGGAGCCCCAGTCCTATTCGTGAAGAAGAAAGATGGGACATTGAGGTTGTGCATTGATTTTCGACAGTTGAATAAGGTCACTGTCAAGAACAAGTATCCTCTGCCAAGGATTGATGATCTCTTTGATCAGTTGAAGGATGCGAAAATATTTTCAAAAATAAATCTCAGATCTGGATATCACCAAATGAGAATAAAGGATGAGGACATTCGCAAGACCGCCTTTAGAACAAGGTACGGTCATTATGAGTTTACAGTGGTGTCGTTTGGATTGTCCAACACACCTGCTGTCTTCATGTGCTTAATGAATGGAGTGTTCAGAAATTATTTGGACAAGTTTGTCATAGTCTTCCTGGACGATATCTTGGTGTATTCAAAGATAGAAGAAGAACATGATCAACACTTGAGAATGGTGCTGCAGGTGTTGAGAGAACACCAGCTGTACGCAAAACTGAGCAAGTGCTCATTTTACCAAAGGCAGTTCCATTACTTGGGACATATTATATCTGAAGAAGGGATCGTTGTGGATCCTGAAAAGGTATAGGCCATTCGAGAATGGCTAGCACCGAGGAGTGTGGCAGAAGTTAGATATTTTATGGGTCTAGCAGGCTACTATAGGAGGTTTATAGCCGGATTCTCAAAAATAGCTCATTCTATCACTTCCTTGCAAAGGAAGGGGAAGAAGTTCCAGTGGACTGAAGAATGTGAGAGCAACTTCCAGCGATTGAAGAAGCTGCTAACCAGTGCTCCAATCCTAAAGATTGCAGATCCAGACAAGGATTATGTAGTGTGCACAGATGCGTGTAAGGAGGGGCTGGGAGGAGTTCTCAGCCAAGAGGGATTTGTAATTTGTTATGAGTCCCGAAAGTTGAAGGAACATGAGAAGAATTATGCCACTCACAATTTAGAGTTGGCAGCAATCATCCACTCCTTGAGGAAATTGAGACATTACCTCATGAGCAAGAGATTCGAGTTGAGAACAAACCATAATGGTCTGAAGTATTTATTTGATCAGCCGACCTTAAACGCCAGGCAAATCAGATGGCTGGAGTTTATGTGCGAATATGACTTTCATATCAAGCATATCAAAGGGAAAGAAAATAAGGTGGCTGATACACTCGGCAGAAAAGTGCACGAATTACATGCTACAGGCATTAGCATGTACCAGACTGAGATGAAAGACATAATTTTAGAAGCTGCCAATGTTGATTTGCAGTACAAAAATCTTGTAGCAAAGCTACAACAACGTGAGAGACCACAGACCCAGGAAAGTTACACCTTGGGAACTAATGGTTTACTTCTGTACAAAAACAGAGTATATGTACCCAATGTCCGAGAGTTGAGGCTGGCAATTCTAAAGGAGATGCATAACGTGGCTTATGTTGGACATCCTGGAAATCAGAAGACTGTGGCAGCAGTCAAAAGCCATTATTTTTGGTCGGGTCTGAAGAAAGAAATCGCTGAATACATCGCTAGATGTATGGAGTGCCAGAAGGTTAAGGCGGAGCATAGGCACCCAGCAGGGTTGCTGCAGCCTTTACCTATTCCTGAATGGAAATGGGATGTGGTAACAATGGATTTTATCACCGGACTACCCAGAACAAGCAAGCATGATGATTCGATCATGGTGGTGGTGGACAAGATTACTAAAGCTACCCATTTTATTCCATTGAAAACCACCCACAGGGCAGCTGATGTTGCTGATATTTTCTTAAAAGAAGTTGCACGCTTGCATGGAATTCCTAAGACAATTGTGTCTGATAGGGACCCGAAATTCACTTCGAATTTATGGAAAGGACTATTCAAAGGATTCAGAACGAATCTGAACTTTAGTACAACATATCATCCCGAGTCTAATGGACAGACAGAGAGAGTAAACAGAGTAATCGAAGACATGCTGAGAATGTATGTGATGGATAAACCATCAAGGTGGGAAGACTACCTGCATTTGGTAGAATTCACCTACAATAATGGGTACCATGCATCATTGAAGATGAGCCCATTCGAAGCACTTTATGGAAGAAAGTGCAACACTCCAGTGAGCTAGGATAATCCAACTGACAGAGTAGTAGTAGGACCTGAACTACTCAAAGAGATGGAGGATCAAATGATAAAAATCAAACAGAATCTGAAAGCTGCCCAGGACAGGCAGAAAAGTTACGCTGATAGTAACAGAACCCATAGAGAATTTAAAGTGGGTGACCATGTTTTCCTGAAAGTGAAAACTAACAGGAGTTCCCTGAGACTGGGAAGTTGCGCCAAGTTGGCAGCAAGATTTTGTGGGCCATTTGAGATCCTGGAAAGGATTGGGCCAGTTGCATACATGCTTGCATT
>ML818363.1:130411-148380 GCA_009831015.1 Picea engelmannii | reverse complement strand
TCAACCCCCCCCCCCCCCAACCTATACTTTGTGATCATTTTTTATAACCTCTCTTGGGTTGAGGGCTTATCCTTTAGCCCTTTTTCCTCTCATTGGTCCATCAATTCCACATGTCAATATAGAATTGGTCCACTTGTGCCATATGGATTCCAAGTCACCTACCCAGTCAGACGTACGATATTGCATGTGGAATTCCATGGTGTTTCCATATAATAACCACACAGATTGTATGGTTTTTCTACGTTTCGCCCTTGTGGTGGTGACATGTGTCACCTTTGACCCTTTTTACTTTGACTTTTTGGCCCAAGGCAGTGTCTCCAGGAAAGGAAAATGTAAAGGTGCAACTCAGAAAAATGTTCAAGAAACCCACAAACCCTGGCTCCAGATGGAGGGTATTTACATATGATACATACTTCTTTTAAACAGAGAACCTCATGCATTAATTCTACGAGAGGATTCATTATATGGCAATGGAAAATTATCATGGAAGGGTAAAAGACAATAAGACGACCCTTTAAAAGACACTCGAACTGCATCAATACTAGACAAGGATTCATGAATCATCATTTACAAAGGAAATGTGTCAAGGGAGAAAAACCCTAGGGACCAACTTCAAAACCCAGTCTGAAGCATAACAATATTTCACGTATTTTGATTTTATGGATAGAAATGAACCAATAAGTTGAACAATAAGAGTTATTTAACAACTTATGCAACATAACAATTTTCAAAAAGGAAAAATTCTATAGAACGAGGCGAAAAGAAAACAAGCACTCTCATTCACAACCATCAGAGCCTTTTCTAAATTAATATTGCAAATATCGACATGCATAGATGAGTATAAGCTATAATCACATACCTTTCTTTGTTTCTCAAGTACCTCCGAGAAAGATGAGCTACAATTAGAAATTGATGACCACCACAAGCCTAAAAACTACAACATTATTCGACACCTTACAAAACCCAATTGACCAAATGAAATTCCAAACAATGTGGTTGGTAGAGTCTATACTAGTGAAAGCCCATGTCCCTGCATTCAATGCATGGATGATCACGTTTCACAAAAAATGATCATGCATTAACTCTCTCAATCCACATTATATCCAACAAACATTATTAACCAATTACAATTCTAGGATATGCCACTTATGCACACACTTACATGCCATGTAACTCTGCCAACATATCCATAACTCAATTGACGACCCATTTCAACGTAACTTTAATAAAACCACATCCATTTCCAAATAACGATGTGATGGGAATATACATGTTGAAATAAATGTTAAAAGCAAGGTTCATATGATAGCAACATGCCATGCATAATATACCATATGTACTATGTTCAAAAGAATTTCAAATCTTTTAACTTCATCGTGCCACCCTTTTCACTATAGAAAAGACATTATATATGAGAGTCCAATGCTAACATATAACATGTAAGGTTGTGTAGTATAGTTTGAGTACCATTTCATGTTGGATCATCGTTATCAAACCAACTTTTTTATGTAGAAATCACCTTACCACTTGCCATAATAATTTGTATATGCCATGAGAATTTTGTAATATTCCACCAATCTTTTGATGATGTGAACAAAACCATAACCATTAGCATGCATATATATGTCATAGGATGATCATCTACTTTGTCACTAATAAGCATGGCATACATTTTTTCTTTTCCAACCACCATAACTTGGAGAAACCCCAATGGATAATCATTGATGCAGCAAGATGCCTCAACTAAAATGAAGTAAAATAAAATGACATCATTAATTTTTAGAACAAGGGGATTTTCAATTTTTCTTTCTCTTGCTAGGGGGTCCCACATATATTTAAATATTTATATATCATAGATAATACATTTTTAATAGTTCCATTCAATCAATTGCAGGTTTGGTGGCTTAGTTGGCAATTTTATGAGTCAACATCTAGCGACTCCACGAGGTAGGAAATTTTTGAATTGGATAGAACCGAGAATCTTTGGTTTTGCTTGTATCAAATTTATAGAACTGCCAAAATTTTCTCTGATATGCTCTTGTAGAAAACAATATGGAGGGAAGAACAAGAAATAAGAATCAGGAATAACTCAGTACATCGAGCATTAGCAAACTTTTCTATAGGTATGACAATTACTATATAAGTAGTGTTACAAACCCAATAAGATCATATGTTACTTTATGATCTATTAGACTTTGCAAGATCGGTATAATATGCAGTTGACATGAGAAGAAAAATGACTTCTAATAATCCAATTTGACTTAACCAAAAAGTCCAAGAAAAACAGATTTAAAATTGATAAAATCAATAGAAAATCGAGTATACAAATAGGAAACCAAATTTTGTACAAAGTAGAATAAGTACATGAAATATGTGAAATGAAAATTAAAACAACAATAAGAGAAAAGATTTTAAGCAACAAAACAACTAACTAAAAAATGCATTTGATGTTTGATGTAGTGAAAACAATGGAAAAGGAAATAAAGCAACGAAACAAAATAGATTTGTTTATTTATGTACAAGGAGAAGGATAACCAACCATTGAAAATTCAAACAAGGTCAAACTTGGCATAAAGGAACACATTCTTAAAACCCCATGTAGGTTTTGATGGTTTGGAGGGAATTAGGAGAAGAATGTTGATCGATTAATGCATACATTGCATGAAGGGGACCAATTAAAATCCAGAAGAATTGATTACCATCTTGCAAGACCTTCCAACCAACAAGATGAGATTTGCATCTTACATTGAAATCATCAATAGGATCAAGAACTTGAGGCTTAAGGTTCAAGGTTTGAATATCAAATATATGGTCAATGAACTCATCAAAAATATTAATATCATCTTTTGGAATCTTCCTGTCATAAATAGGGTTGTCATTATACAAATAAGATTCATATAAAGGATTCAAAAACCTAGGAATTCCCTTGAAATCATCATCATTATCAAAAGGAAGAGTGCACATATCAATAGGGGTATCAATGTCGAGATGATTTATTTCTTCTAATTGAAACAATGGATTTGAAAAAGCATTATGTATTTCAAAATACTGATTAACTTCATAAGTATCTTCAAAAGAAAACACATCTAGTGTATCAATAAAATCAAAAGAGTCTTCATCAATTTGATTTGACCATTCATCAACATAAAATACTTTATCATAAAGGGGACTATAAAGGTCAGCCTTGTCTTTATTTACATAGTCAACTTCTTCATTGTATGTATATGAATGAAAAATTTGAGATAAATCACGATCATGCAGTTGGATTTGTCTATTAGTTTCAAGAAAGGTGATATTTTGTACGTGAGAAATGAATTGATTGGTCAAATCATCATCAAAACAAAGAGATGGGATTTGTGAATTATGATCATTATTATCAAAGCATAGATGTTAGAATTGGATTTATTTATTGACATATACATTTGGCCAACCAATATTTTTGGGTTGACAAGTATTAACAAAAATATGTTCTACCATGTCCTCAAAATAAAAATCACATGAAGCTACATCATCCCCTGAATCATCTTTCTCACTTTCTTCAGAATTATCATCGGGAAGAGGAATATTAGGGGTGATGTCATGTAAATCAAGATTGTTTTCTTCACAGGATTTGTACTCTAAGATTGTTTCATCAAATAAAACATGATCTTGCTTAATATGAATTTCGAAAAGAGTACCATCAAATGGAAATGCATTGAATAAGTTTTCATAATCAGGAATAACATGAGTAGATTCATATGATTTAGACTCATTACAAACCCCTAAATTTCTTGATAAACTATTGTGATGTACAAAATTATTTTCTTGACCATTCAAGAAGAGGTAAGGGTTTGCATGGTAAGCCTTCTTGGATTCTATGAAAAATCTACAAGTCGATTGCACATGAGGACCACTACAAAATTCACATTGAAGAGGGGTAGGTGGATAAGGAAAGTCATAAATGAATTTTGTAAAAATTTTATTTCCCACCAAATTAGGGTTAGGACTTATGAGCTTATACCAATATCCTGCTTGGACATGAAGAGTAACTAGAGGGAAAATGTCAAAAGCAATATAAACATCTTGTACCCCAACAGATTGACAAAAATGAATGAACTTGTTGACATGATCACAAGAAGACTCCCATGTGTAACCTTCAAAAAGAGGACACCCAATCATGGACAGATTGGTAATCAAATCAAAATCTGGCTTATGCAGGATGAGATAAGGTGAGCAAATGCATTGTTGATTGAAGGAAAGATGAACATTAAATAAATAAAAAACTAGAGAAAAACCATTGAACGGTCGTCCCCGGTATGGTCACCAAAAATAAGTTGATGAAATGGAATGAATTATCTAAATACCAACATTTTTTAATTTTTCCTGGCTAGAGAAAAATAGTTGGGAATGTTACCCTGTTTTTATAGCCTCTTTGCAAAAAGATTAATTATTCCTCAAGAAATAATGTCCTTGGGACTAATGCTATATTTTTCTAAAAGAATATGATACATCATATAATTCACTCAAGAACATAGTATATGCACAAAAAACAAAACTTATAAATAAAAACAATGTAATATAGATAAACACTTATATTTTTAACCAAATGTGAAACCAACTACAGAGGACATGCGTTCCACCCAACTATAGCCTTGTTTATCCAAACAACAAGTCACCCTCGAGGTGGGGTTAGGAATCCAAAAGAAAGGGTGTCTATACTGTCCACTCACAACCCAATATTACCCATAACAAACTAATTTTCCTACAACTATCCCAATCCCCCAACTCTCTTCCCCTCAACCTGCACAACCCAAGGAATGGGAACCCCCTTATTTTCATGCAATCCCTCAGAATTTCCCATTTCCCTCCAGGGCTCCAATGTTGTTTGGCTAATAATGTCTCTTGTTGGGGACTTTAGGGACTTACAATTGTAACAGGAAACTCACAACAACAAGCTCATTGATCTAGGGTAATTACACACACAAAAATCTCACTCTACAGGCCTAACAACCTGCTTCTTCAATCATTTAAAGCTTCAACGACTTAACGATGACACCCACTATGGTTACTTTCAAGCTCTAGCACTCTCCACACTCTTCCTATCCCAAAAACTACATGTGAAAAAACTACCTACTAGTACCCATTTGAATTTTCCTTTTACCCATGCATGTTGACCCTCACACTCCCCAATGTTGATTGTACTCATCCCTCATTCTCTCATAACTATGGGATGTGGCTTTTCACACCCACCCTCTTACATGTGTTTAATGATTGGGGATTCGATACACTCAAGAGGAAATTAGAAGGTTTATACACAATAATAATTTTAGAAATATAGGTTGGGATTAATACTCATGAATAATTCCCCCTTGGACCCCTTTGGACCCCCCCTCTCTTGTAGAAACTTATCACCCATTAATTCATCCATATTCATCTGTAGTCGGCATTACATTTATTTTTATTATTTTGATATACAATGTTTACATATTACATCATCGATCCTGCAACCATACATTGTATTTACATTATACATCGCTAAAATGGGGATTAATAATGGGGATGTTACATTCCCATCCCCCTACAAATTGAATTTTCCTCAGTGCACAACACCATACTAGTATACATGTACAAAATTTACATCATAGTATTTGATAGTTTTGCAATTTCACAACTCCTGCAACAATTCCAACCAACAATCTCTTGTTCCCCTCAACCTACACAACCCAAGAAAGTGTACCCCCTTCTCTGCACCATAGTCCCTTAGGTTGTACCACTTCCTTCCACGGATCCAACATAGATAGTACAAGAATTCTTTGAGATGTGGCTCCAGGAACTATAATTTCCAAAATGGACTTGTGCACTTATATACAAATATACATTCAATTTTCTTCAAAATTTGCAAAAAATCATAGGTAATCCTCTCACATGGTCTCCTCGTGTTCCCACATGGCATTTTTGGGATCATAGAATGTTCATTGGACCTTTACCACGCCAATGGATTTGTTCCTGAGAACTTTGAATTTTCATTCTAGGATGCACTTTGGCTCCACCTGAAAGTCCCCTTCGTGGTCTACCTGGATCATAATCCAATCAATCACTTAGTTAGGATGAAGCACATATTTCTTCAATAAAGACACATGAAACACATTATGAATTCTCATGGATGCAAACAATGCAAGCATGTATGAAACTAGGTCTATTTTCTCTATAAATTCAAATGTCCCACAGTATATCAGTGAAAAATTTGGGAAACTTCCCAATATTAGCGAGCTCTTTTTAGCCTTTACTTTAAAAAACACATGTTCGCGCGCTTTGAATTCTTTGTATGTCCTTCTTTTATCTGCATAACTCTATTTCATGTCTTATGTAATCTTTAAATTATGCTTGTTCTTTACCATCTACTCTTCCATTTCCCTTAACAATTTTGGCCCAATAACTTCTCTATCTGATGTATTGTTCTAGCTTACTAGCATGTGGCATTTCCTGCCATACAAGGATTTAAATAGGCTCATATTCACTTATTCTCAATACCCATTATTATAATCAAACTCAACTAGATGAAGGTAGTCTTCCCACTTGGATGTCTTCTCCATTACAAACATTCGCAACATACCTTCAATTATCTGATTAGTCCTCTTTGTTTTCTCGTCGGACTCTAGCTGATATGTTGTATTGAAATTCAAATTAGTCCAAAATACATTAAACAACCCATTCCAAAAGTTGGAAGTGAACTTTGGATCTCTATGTGACACTATTTCCTTAGGCACACCACGTAGCCTAGTAATTTCCTTCATGTAAATCTCTGCAATATTGGATTCCTTGTGAAATGTTTTCACTGATATAAAATGTGGATCCTTTGTAAGCTTGTCCACCACTACCATGATGGAATCATGCTTCCTTGTTGTTCTTGGATACTTGGTGATAAAATATATTTTAACTACCTGCCATTTGCATTCAGGAATAGGCAATGGTTGTAACAATCCCACTAGATGGATGTGTTCAGTATTGAATTTCAGACATTTCATGCACCGGACTATGTAATCAACGACATCTTTCTTCATTCTAGGCCAAAAATACTAGATTCTTACTACTAAATTTGTCTGATGGTATCTTTGATGTCTAACATGTGGTACATTATGCATCTCTTTTACCACTGTATTTCTCAATTCCTGAGTGTTAGGAACATAAACTTTGTCCCTAAACAAGAGGATTCCATCCTTTTCCAACCCATAGTCCTTGAATTTCAGAAGTATATTTTCCTACTGTAATCCTTATGTAACTTTTGCATGATGTTGATCTTATGCTACATCATCCAAAATTCTACTCCTTAAATATGAACAATACATGCTAATAATCGTAGCATGTGTTTCATACACCCTGCTTCTTAGTGCACCAGACACTTTATTCTCTTTGCTCTTGATGTGCTTAATGTCGAAGTCATATTCACTTAGAAATTCCAGCTATCTAATTTTTATGGCATTTAGTGTTGGTTGCTCAAACAAGTGTTTTAAACCTCTATGATCTGTCTTCAAATCAAATTTTTTCCCGTGAGATAATCTGTCCACATTTTTATGGCATGAACTATGGTTGTCAACTCTAATTCATGGGTAACAAAATTTATTTCATGTCATTTAAGATTCCTTGATTCATAACATATGACAATCCCATTTTGTGTAAGGACTCCACCAAACCCTTCCTTTCATGCATCTGCATACACAAAAAAATCCTCATCTAGACCTACAACCTTTAGAATATGTGCACTAGTTAATACTTCCTTCAAATGTGGAAACTCTCTTCACATTTTGCATTCCATTCAAACTTTGTCCCCTTCAGATGTGTGACCTTCAAGAAACCTTGAATGAATCTCCTATAATATCTATCCAATCCCATAAAGTATCTCACTTCAAAATCATTCTTTGGTGATGGCCAACTTTTGATTGCTTCAATCTTCTCAGGGTCCACCAATATGCCCTCCTCTTAGACGATGTGGCCCAAGTAATTGATTTTGGTTTGATAGAAAGTGCACTTGTGAAACTTGGCATACAATTGGTGCTCTATCAACACTTGTAGCACCATCCTAAAATGATACTCATGATCCTCCTCTATTTTGGAGTGGATAGGAGTATCGTCTAAGAAGATAATGATGAATTTGTCCAAGTAATCTCTGAACACTCCATTCATTAGACACATAAAAGTAGCTAGTGCATTTGTGAGACCAAATGGCACCACCACAAACTCATTATGGCCATATGTTGGCACCCAAAGTTTTGGGTTCATTTTTTCACGTGCGCACAAACGAAGTTGTGCACACCCATTCCATAGTTTTACGCATGCTTAAGGAAATGCGCTAGGAATGACATAAAGTGTGTGTCAAACCAAGTTTTTTTAGTTGCACATAAAACTTAAAGTCTACCAAGTGTGTGTCGGTCCAAGTTTTTTTAGTTGCATCAAAAATCAAGAAGATGTTTGTCGGAATCATCAGGAAATCTCCCCGAATGATTACTTCCAGCAGCATACGAGGACGTGGGACAATCAAATGACAAGATGGACAGAAAATTAAGATTTCCATTGATACAAAAGGTCTACATGGAGCATGGATAGACACCAAAAGCATGCGAGGAAGTATTGTTAGGAAAACGAGTGGATCAGAGTGGAAAGAGAAAATTCCCCCCAGGAGTGAAAGATATAAAAGGAAGCACTAATATCAGAAACATGCCTAGATGGTGAGACTAGTGAGATATTGAGGAAAATAGATTCATTGAGTTTTTAGTATCGAGCTCGCTCTAAGCCTGTTATAATTTTGTAATACTTTGAATATATTTGTGAGTCGATATATGTCTGAGTGTTGAGAAAAGGTGAATTTTGTAGTATGTTGTAATTCTAAGGCTTTATATAGAGAGTATATGAATTTCTATGGTTGTCATATGTATCTATCCTACACAACGTATATCTCTATTGTGATGGAATGTCTCTAGTAATAAATAGGCGACAATTTTGATCCATTATGTGTCTATTATGTATGAGTTGAATATGTGTGTGTATTGTTTTAATGCTTAGTTCTAATAATTTGTCAGATATGAGCCATGGATGCCAATCCTGATGACTTTTCATGTGTTTAGCCTTCATCCCTATCACATGACCTTATGGTCTATGTGATCCTCTCTACATATCGGGTAATACCTTCCTCGGCCTTGGCTGAGGATTGATATTTCGGTGCTCTGGGGTTTTTGTTAGAAAACTCAAGACGAATCTCGGGTCTAAACTCCCCAGTGTTACAAAGGACGCACACAAGTGTGGATCAAAACGCCCAACAAATGGTTCCATTTTCAGAACATGAAATTATTTTCAGGAACGATGAAGAAAATAAATGAGGTCACATCCCACTAAGGAGGAAATTCAAGACTAGGTAGAGGA
The DNA here is from genome assembly GCA_009831015.1 of Picea engelmannii. Lineage (NCBI taxonomy): Eukaryota > Viridiplantae > Streptophyta > Pinopsida > Pinales > Pinaceae > Picea > Picea engelmannii. Next base: position 138,987 of record ML818363.1, on the reverse strand, counting down.
AAAATAAAATGTTTTTTCTCTGCGAGAGAGTCAAGGATTAAGAGTGAATGAAAAGTAATGGAAAGAAGGTATATTTACTCAAATATGCATGAGATTTTCTTTGTGGAATTTCCTTGTATGTTGCATGAATGGATAAAAATACAAGTTTCTACCAATTCTTCGGTGTGGTCATTGGAGCCAGTGGCTTTGGATCAAGCCAAGCTTGAAGAATTAAAAGTGCTAGATAACAAGTGGACTCGAGCTATTAACTTATGGGTTTCTCGAGTAAAATAAGGATACATTGTTGAATTTTCCCTGGAAAACACGTAATCATTCAACGAGGATGAAAGAAAGTTTGTAGAAGGACCGAGAAGGAAAATGATGGAATAAATTACACTTTGGATAAAAATGTTGGTCATGGAGAAAGGGATAATGCACATGGAGCCCGATCGAATGGACGAGTAAACTCCCCTAGCATCGGGTGGGGGGGGTGGGGGTGGATTTCTACAAAGATGAGAGAAATTCATAAAAGAGAGATAATGGATCCATTGAGGAGAATCCAAAAATTGTCAAGATGAGGTGAGGTATGGAATGGACCTAGAAGAGAAAAGGAGAAAAATATCTAAGAGGTACGTAAAAAGAGTTGATATAAGATGAAAAGTGGAAGAGAGAGTTGGAAAATAACTATCCAGGGGTGCATAATGAGGGGTCATGTCCAAGATGAAGAGAAAATAAACCACACCATGTGGTAGTGCAGGAGAGCATGTTGTGCCAAAGTGGAGCACAAATGAGGACAGGCCTGCAAAGAGGTGTGGCATAGAGGAGATGGCGTCCAATAGGGATACTAGTAGTGATACTAGTATGAATCTAGGCGACGAATTCCACACCCCTTGGTTGTTGCGGAGTGTCGCAACCTTAGAAGAAAATGAAGCACATAGAAATGTTGCATCAATAAGAAAAGAGGATGGCACATAGAGAAATAGTGTGATGTTTGGAGAGGGAAATTACGTGAAAAGTGGCAGTGTGTAGATCGGACCGGGAGACAAAGAAAAGATTTATAGTGCATATGAAAAATCGGGAGATAGAGCACACATTTGTGGTCCACAATTAGGATAGGAAGGTAGGGTGAATAGTGTTGGTATGCCAAAAGAAGAGGAAGATGGAGGCTCCCTAAGTGGCAGGGGAGACGAATTGATAATAGTAGATGGTCTTACGCGACTGCAAGTAGATAACTCTTTGGGTCACCTCGCGAGAAGTTTTAGAAGAATATGGACTTAGCCCACCTTTGTACCACCCCCCTTGCACATTTTTAATCAAGAATAAAACACAACAGATAGTGAAGATATTTGAATAGAAGAAAGAGAAGAAGAAGAGAGAAGCGAAGAGACGAGTGAAGAAGAAGGTGAAGTCAACAATACTTTACCACAAAAAATAGTGGTTGTGTGGAAAAATCAAGCCCCCAACAATAATAGAAATAGAACTAGCTCGAGTTTGAATATGGTGAATCAATACAATACACTGAGACTACCCATGTTCCACATAACAGGTAAGGATGATGCAAAGAAACATTGGTTTACCTGCGAAGCAATCTGGTCTGTAAAGAGAATTATATATTAAGCAGCTAAAATCGCACAAATAGATACCACGTTCAGTGACAAAACCTTGACGTGGTACATGAAGTATAAGGATACTATGCTAGAATGATAGGAAGGGTCATGGACTGAGATTAAGCAGGATCTACTTAGGGAGTTTCAAAATCCTAAGTCAAAATCCCAATGCTTTACATAAATCAAGGAGATCAAACAGAAGGAAGGAGAAACCATCTAGGACTATAACCAATGGTTTAAAATCTTGTTGTATAGGTTGATGTTACAAATCCAGGATGTGCATCATAGAGAATGGTTCATTGTGGGGTTCCCCCAAATCTGAGTCTCTCTCACCCAACAAAAGGAAACAATTAAGGAAGAGATAGTCAAAATCACGATGTGCTTGGAAGAAACACCTGGAGGTGCAGAGACATCGGTCGGGTTGGCACAAGTTCAGTCACAGTTGTCCAACCTAATGATGCAAGTGCAAGATATGGAAAATACTAAATTCATGCATCAGAACATATGTTGTACCACATTTCACTCTAAGGGGCATCACCGAGATGAGTGCCCTATCCTTCTGAATTACGTGGCAACAGGCGCACCAAGTCCATTTCCATATGGATGTTCAAAATGGTGCAATATATATAGACATTGGGGCCATGTGTCACTCTGTTTTCCCACCTTGAATAAATACCAGAGAACGAATCAGACTCCATTATACGAGTTCTATAAATTCGTCGGCCATGATTTCAATAGCTTCCACTCACTCTAGTTAATGAAAGATAATGCCCATGATGCATTCTGGGTTCAAGAGGAGAAGAAAGGTAGTGAGCATGGTGGTGTAGAAAGAGGCGGATACCAATAAGGTCTCTGAGGTGGATCTAGGCGTGGTCGCAACCGCGAGGGCTTTGTTCCTACTATTATATCCCTGATCATGTCAATGAAGATTTTCTTGATTTATTGAAGAAGTGGGAGTACAAGAAGACCAGCTGTAACATGGTGCATGCCGATCCACGCAAGAATGAGAAGAAGAACGGGGAGGATGACATTCGGGTAGTAACCCACAGAGGGGCGAAAAGAGGAGCATACTTTGAGCATGGTGAAGGATCAAGTCAAAATATGGATGGAAAAATAAGGAGGGCACTTCAACCCCATCCAAAGTTTGATGTTGCTCAGCAAAAGCAGTTTATGTGCGATGCATAGAGAACATTGGAAGAAGAAAAAGTTCACGAGGAGTTATAACGTGCGACTCGAAGGTCAATTATAGAGGCCCATACCTGGGAGGAAGTGTAGAGGGAGACACAAAGGTTTCTAGAGGAATATCGTATCCCCGACGAGTTGCAGCGAGCGATGCAAAGGTCGTTGGACAAAGCTCGCACACGTGGGGAATTGTAGCACGTGACACAAAGATCCTTGGAGGAGGCTTGCATGTGTGAAGAAATACAACGTGCAATGCAAATATCGATAGAAGAAGCTCACATATAGACTGAGATGCGACACATTGAGTAGAATGAATACAAAGAACAATGCCAGGAGGAGTTGCAACATGAAGTGCATGCAGAAGTCTTACATGAACTAGGTTGCAAGGAAGAATCTAAATACCAAGTAAGTTCTGTATTGTGTTGATGTTTGCGCTTGTTGAATGATCTGGAAGCTCCAAGTAAGTTAAATCATATTTTATCTACTTGCATGAAAGAACAAGGAGTGGATGCCACCATATCCACTCTGCTGCCAGAAAAGGATGTATGTCAAGTCAACAAGCAAAAGTGCACTGGATAAGAATTTAAGATGACAACGGAGCTGGGTGGCTACCACATGGATGGATTCATGTTGGATTTGGGATCCAACATGAACATTTTTCCAATGAAATCTTGGGAAGTTATGGGTAAACCTAAGTTGGTATGGTCTCCCATTCAAATCCTATTGGCCAATCGATACAATATCTACCCCATAGGTCGTCTTGAGCAAGTAGAATTCAAAATACAAGGAGTGAAAAAAAAGGGTGACTTTGAAGTCATCGATATTATGGATGAATCTGATCCATACCCTACATTATTGGGTATTGATTGGGCCTTTGAAAATAATGTGGTTCTAAACTTGAAGAAGCGACATATTTCCTTTGAAACAGACATCATGTGCATGGTCACGCCATTTGATACATATGAAGGTGACCGATACAATGAGCCCATGGATGAGGATGCATGGAGCTTATTCATTGAAAATATTTATAAGATCATGGAGTGTGGGGAGGATTACATCAACCCCACCATAGATGGAGAGCTAAGCTAGAGAAGTGTCAAGTATTATGACATAGATTCTGAGGATTCCATGGAGAGGTGGTAGAACAAGCTATATGAAGGATCGAAAAGGAGGTGCATGCATATCTCTGTAGAAGAGCGCGTGGAATAATTTGGCTCATGTAGGTATGATGGGTTGGATTCGGTGGACACATTGATTGTGTGGATACAATGCATTTTTTAGCATCAGAGGGCTCACACACTAGACACAATGCTTCTAGGAATTCCTGCATGTTGGTGGGATGCACATCGAGAGCCACATCGGGAATGGGAAACTATCGAAACATCCATGCGAGAAAGATTCAAACCCAATATCGATATGAACCGATATATTTGTTCTTGCGAAATGGGATGGATAGCCACACCTTCTCATCATATAGTCCATAGATACTTACCCAAGCCACAAAAGAGGATTCAAAAAACGGTCTCCTTCCCAGAACCAAGAAACCCCATCACATTGTGCAATAAATTGAATGTGCAAGGGAAGGATTCTACTATGATCTCCCTACTAAATGCAAAATATTCAACTCATCTTACCACTGCTAACTCCATTGAGAACACAGGCGAAGTCTACAAGCAATACATAACCAAGAATACTTGGGAGAAAAAATGGATAGGATAGATACGCTTGAAGTGGCGTTGTAGCCTTCCAAGGGTCATTTCACTTCTGTAGTTGATCGACACCTTCATAGGGAGGTGCAGGAAACATGTGTGGCACCTCCCGATGACTCATAATTGTTCATGTACGGAGATATCCCTACCACACTTTGGGCCCCATGATCCCGTGATTCTCACACATCAATATGGTGACATTTTCATTATAAAGTACCTTGAAAACATATCATTCACAAGGACGAAGGCAATAGATGCTACGGTCTTCCCAAAGAACCCAGACATATGGCAATTAACTAGGTCATTAAATGCCATTTACTACCTAGAGAGTGATCTAACTTACGAGATCACAAATGACGGTAGTAAAAATTCACACAACTCCCAAGCAACTCTCCATATTGACCACCTGTGGGTGGAAGCATTCTCCAAATTGGTTAACTATGTCTCGGCCTTGTGGACTCACCTCCTAATCCCATTGGAGGTATCTACAATTGCATAATAGGTTCACGCAGAAAAAATAGAATCCACACAACATAAATGAGACATCACTTCGTTGCTTCCCAAGGAGCATGTTGTTGTGATGTAGGCTATCACTACAAGAACAAAATCGATCATCGTAGCAAGGGCTGAGCAACAAAACACATCTGATATGATTTTTTCATCGCAGTCGATACAATATTGACCTTGTTCTCCCAACTCTCTGACGTGCTAGTCGTTTCCAACCCTCTCATCGAGTAGCTCAAAAAATCGATCTCACAAACCCTTCAGTCACAACCGGCGACACCGATGCAACCATCCAACTTACATAGATGCTACAAGAGCATTTTTCTGATCCTGAGAATTAGTTTCTTGAGTTCATGCAAAACCTCAAAAGAATGGTGTCATCCATCATAGAAATCATTCCATAAAGAAGTTGGCTCTAGATCGAGCCAAATAATAGTGGTGGGGACCTGTTGGAACCCAAAGTTTTGGGTTTTGTTTTGCATGCAAACACAAACAAAGTTGTGCATGCTCCTTCCATAGTTTTGTGCACACCTAAGGAAATGCATGAGGAATGACATAAAGTGTGCGTCAGACCAAGTTTTGTCAGTTCCACATAAAACTTAAAGTCTACCAAGTGTGCATCGGTCCGAGTTTTTTTAGTTGCACTAAAAATTAAGAAGATGCCTGCCAGAATCAAGAAAAGAATCATCAGGAAATCTCCCTGAATTATTACTGCCAACAACATATGAGGATGTGGGACAACCAGAGGATCAGATGGCCAAGAAGTTAAGATTACCAGTGATATAGAAAGACTACGTGGAGTGTTATCCTACACTAGAAACGTGCGAGGTAGTTTTGTCAAGAAAATGAGTGGATCAAAGTAGAAAGAGACAACAACCCCTAGTAGTGAAAGTTATAAAAGGAAGCACTAATATCAGAAATAGGGCTCGCTCATGAGACTAGTGAGATATTGAGAAAAATAAATTCATTGAGTTTTCAGTATCGATCTCACTCTAAGCCTATTGTAATGTTGTAATACTTTGAATATATTTATGCATCGATATATGTCTAAGTGTTGATCAAAGGTGCATTGCGCAGTATATTGTAACTATGAGGCTTTATATAGAGAAGATATGAAGTTCTATGGATATCATATGTATCTATCCCACACAATTTATATTTGTATTGTTATGGAATGGCTCTAGTAATAAAGAGGAAATAATTCTGATTCATTTTGTGTCTATTATGTATGAGTTGAATATGTCTATGTATTGTTTTAATTCTTAGTCCTAATAATATGTCAGATATGAGTTGCATGGATGCAAATCCCGATGATGTTTTTTTTGTTTATCCTTCATCCATGTCACAAGACCTTATGGTCTCTGTGATCCTCTCTACATCTCGAGTGAGACCTTCCTCGACCTTGGCTAAGGATTGATATGTCGATGCTCTGGGTTTTTTGTTGGACAACTCTAGACGAACCCTGAGTATAAACTCCCCAACCTTAAGAAGGGCGCGTGCAAGCATGGATCAAAATGACCAACACCATACCTTGTTTTGAATGTTGTCTTCTTGGCATCTTCTTCTCTAATTCTAACTGGATGGTAACTTGACCTTAGGTCAATCTCGTAAAATATCCTTGCTCCTTTTAGTTGATTGAAAAGATCATCGATCCACGATATAGGGTACTTGTTATTTACAATAACTTTATTAAGCTATCTGAATTCAATACACAACCTCAGATTTCCATCATTTTTCTTCACAAAAAACATTGGGGAACCCCAAGGTGAGACACTTGGGCATATGTACCCCTTCTTCAACAATTCTTCTAGTTGCATTTGCAACTCTTTCAGCTATGATGTGCTCATTTTTTAGGGATTTTTGGACATTGGGGTAGTTCCATGCCTTAATTCAATAGAGAAATCAATATTTCTCTTTGGTGGAAATCTTGGATACTCCCCAAACGCATCTTCATATTTCTTCAAAACTAGATAATCTTCAAGGCTTGGATCTTTATCATTTACCATCTCTTCCATATGAACGACATATATTTGGCACCCTTTCCTAAAATTTATTTTCATCTACAATGTTGAAATATCTCTGACAAATATAGGTCTTAGAATATCTTGCATTGTCCTTGAATTCCCTTCCTCATCAAGGCATGTGAAAGCCTTGTTGTAGCAATCTATGATAGCATTATTCTTGTCCAACCAATCCATACTAATTAAGTAATCATATGACCCAAGTGGTAGGATGTTCAAATCTTCCTTAGTGCCAACTACATTCATGCTTACTGGGAAATCCTTGACAATTTCATTTATTTTTCTCTTGGTTCTAGTGGCTAGCTTAACCAACCAATAATTTTTATGCTTACATCTCTTCAATTTAAACCTTTCAATTATTTTTGGATCTATATATCTATGACTCTCTCCAAAATCAATCAAAATAACTATGGTATGATTATCAATCTTACCTTTTGCCTCAATCATGTGAGATTGGTAGTTTTCTTGTATGTTTTCCAAGGCCGCATAAATCCTTGGTATGCTCTTGCCCACATTGTCCATTGTATCAAATTCCTAAATGTTATGCACAACCCTCATCCTATATCCCTTGTGAGGACAATATTTATACAAGTGGTCTCCTTCACATCCCCAACACTTTATGGTATGTTATCTTGGTCTTTTTCCCAACGAAACTGTCATTTATGCTCACCTTGTGCTGGTTGTCCTTGTTGATATGCTTGAGATTTGTTTCTAGAAAAATGTGGCTTGAGTCCTTTCTTCCTTTGATCCATCTTTCCCCTCTTCTTATCATCCCAATCCTTTTGGAAATATGGTCTTCTTTTGCTCTGTTCATAAATATACTTATCTTTTATTATGGATTCTTCCAAGGTCTGGGTCTCATCAAAATGAATTTTATCACTGTAAAAATAAGGTATCCCCTAAAAAATATTTGGATTTTTACTTTCTCATCCTTTATGAAGCCAACATACTTCAACAATTCAAGGAATATTCTCTTATATTCATCCATTGTCATGCTTCCAAGCTCGAGTTCAAAGAAATCTTACATCTTCTTGTCATAATATTGTTCTGACAAGTATTTATTTTGAAAATACTCTTTGAATTGCCTCCATGAGATCCTCTTCTCATCAATGTGCTTAGCCTTCTTGAGTTGATCCCACCACATAGATGTTTTTCTTTGAAGATGGTAGATTGCAATTTTTTCTTCTACATTTGATGAATAATCATGCAATTGGAAATATTTTTTTATTCCAAACAATCAAGCTTATGCATATTTTCCCTTCCTATGCTCTCTATCAATTAATGGTGACTTGAGCTTCCTGAGCTCTCCTTGCAAATATCTAACTCAAGCCTCCTCCTCTGATTTATGATGGGGGGAACTCTCGGGATACTCTCTAAATTTGAGTGCACATATGTTATTCTAGTTGAGTGTCCTAGTGAATGATGATGATGATGATGATAATTTTGTTGTCTTCTAATACTCGTTGACTACCTAGATCCCCCATGTTCATCCCTCCTATCATGAGACCTGGATGTTGCTACTTTCCTTGCACTAGCTACTTATTTTGTGCCAGAATCTTTATTGACTTGTCTCT
>ML818363.1:117502-130311 GCA_009831015.1 Picea engelmannii | reverse complement strand
ATGATGATAATTTTGTTGTCTTCTAATACTCGTTGACTACCTAGATCCCCCATGTTCATCCCTCCTATCATGAGACCTGGATGTTGCTACTTTCCTTGCACTAGCTACTTATTTTGTGCCAGAATCTTTATTGACTTGTCTCTACAACATATTTAGACTCCATAGAAGCTCCTTCTAAACTCTCATCATCCTTTCATTGTATGGTCTATAGCCCTTCACTTCTTTCTGGAAGATTTTCATAGTCTCAACTAGCTCCACTGGCTCCACCCTACTTCTACGTCCATTGGACTCGGCCTCTGCATTTCCCGTGCTAATATGTAAACCTATGAACTCATACCCATGAATGTAATATCCTTGGGCATCATCTATATCTCTAGTCCTCATATAAGAACCATTTTTATTTTTTTTTTCTATACCTCTAATTCTGCAAAAATGTGCATGAAACAATTGTTGTTAGAATATGTGTTTTGTAAAATAGGTTGTTAATTAGGTTATAGGTCATTCTTCATCTCAATTTATGAAGAAAAAAATGTACTAGTCCAAATTATGATTCTTTATATGCATTCCTCTATTAATCATCTTTTTGGAAAATGTACTCATGCCTCATTCTGAGTTTTGAGCGAAAATTTATAGGTTTCTGAATTTTGCAATTTTTTTTTTAACTCAATTGTGTCATGTTCTCACTAGTGCAATTTATCTTAGAGGCCATTTTCTAGAAATTGATTTAGGAATCAGAAAAAACTTTTGTGTTCGATGTAGATAGGATTTACGATTATGAATACACAACAAATTTCATATTTGAATCTGATGCTCCAATCAAATTATGTATAAATGTGGAATTGATGACTTTGTACTTTTACAATTTATCCAAACTTGGAATTTTTAGCCAAAAATGGTTATCTCCCAAATTGAGAAAATTTGGGAAACATTTCCTCAAGACAAAGTTGTCCTAATTGACGAGTAGATAAAATGTCAACTAAATAAAAAAAATTGGATTGGTGATCTAAGGTCCCTTTTCCTCCCATGAAGTTTTCAGAAATCCCCAAAAATTCCTCAAGAATAGTGGATTTTTCCATGTTTGAGCACCTCCACTCCAACTCTTTTAGAAGTTCTCTGGAAGCCCAACTAGGTATCTTCATGCCCTCTTTTTGGAATCCTTGTAAAATTTTCACTTTTATTTTGGCTCTGGTTACTGAGCACAACCTATATCTTCAAAAGTCACTAATTTACATTTTTTTAAAAAATTGAAGCAAAATTGACCCATGGCCCTCACCGACACTTTTGTATCCCTCGTCATTACAGACATACCCCTAATTTTATTTTTTTTGTAAATTTTCTATCTTCTCCTTCCTTTTCATCCTCATTCTCATCTTCTCTCCTCTTTCTCTTTCCTTTGGAAATCACTAAAACCCTTCATCGGAAATTGATGAAATCCTTGCATCGACGATCGACGAATTCCTTGTATCGATTATAGAAGAATTCCTTTGCATTGACGATCGACGATTTTCTTTGCACCAATGGTTGACTATTTTCTTGTATCAACGATCAACAAATTTCTTTGTATCGGAGATCAACTATTTCCTTGTATCGGTGAATTCCTTTGTATAGGAAATAGGTGATTTCCTTTGCATCAACGATCAATGATTTTCCTTGCATCAGAGATCGACAATTTTCTTCATTGGTGGTCTACGAAAAAGTCACTACTTCATAGAATTTCTCCGAACTCAGAAAACTCCATCGGTGATTGGCAGTTTCTCTTATCAACGATCTATGAAAATGTCACTTCTTCATAGAATTTCGCCAAACTCCAAAAACTCCATCGACGATTGGTGATTTTCTTCATTGGCGGTCTGCAAAAAGGTCACTTCTTCATAAAATTTGATGAACTTTGAAAACTCCATCAACAATCGACAATTTTCTTTGTCGGTGATTGGAGACTTCCTTCATCAGCAATCTACGAAAAAGTCATTGCTTCATAGAATTTTGTTCAACTCCAAAAACTTAGAAAATTTTGACCAAATCTAGGATGAATCAAGGTCGTTGATCTCAAAATCAAATGCAATCTCGATCGTTGCTTCATCAAACTCTACACCATGACCCTTTCCTTTTTCCACCATGGAATTGCCAATGTGGAATATATTATTCCATGTCACATATACGGTCCATGTCATCATCTGTACAAAAAATTTCAAAAATCTCGAAAATTTATAAATTTCAAAATATTCTTCGGTGAACTTGAAAAATTTTACCGATAAAAAATGAATCTCAGTCATTGATTGCCCAGTCAAATGTGATCTTGGCCATTGATTTTACTAACTCCTCAATCGCCATGAAAACACAAAATTTGACTTTCCAAGCCAAATTTAACTCTGCAGCTTCTAGATCGATGCCATTGATCATCTTCTCAACCATTCTAAGTGCAAATTTGACCTGAATTTTCTTATAAATTTGGGTATTTCACTCTGGTTTCACAAATTTCTACAAATCAATCACAAATCAAACTCTACTTCAGGTAGTGGCCCCCACTATTAAAAGCTCTGATACCATTGTGTAGTGCCCCCCACTACTAAACCCAATAAATTTTTCCAATACCATTATACTAAATGCATGCATCAAGATTTAATGTGCAACTAACAATGTTATTTAAAAAAAAACATGATGAAGCCAATTAAACATATACACGTCATCATATAATTCACTCAATAACATAGTATTTTCACAGCAAATAAAACCCATAAATAAAAATAATGTATCATAAATAAACACTTTTCTTTTTAACCAAATGTGCAACTAGTTGCAGAGGATGGATGTTTCACCCAACCATTTCCTTGTTGCTCCAAATATTAACATCAAGTCACGTCCGAGCTAGGGTTCGGAATCCACAAGAAATGGTGTCTCTATTGTCCACTCATGGCCCAATATTACCCACAACAAACTAAATTTCCTACAACTATCCCAATCCTCCATCTCTCTTCCCCTCAACTTGCACAACCCAAGGAATGGTATCCCCTTTCTCTGCATGCAGACCCTCGGGCCTTCCCACTTCCCTACAGGGCTCCAACACGGGTTAGCTAGGAATCTCTCTTGTTGGAGACTCCAAGGACTTATAGCTATAGTAGGAAACTCAAAACAACAAGCTCAATGCTCTAGGGTAATTCATCACATAGAAATCTCACTCTACATGCCTAATAGTTTTCTTCTTCAAGCATTTATAGCTCCAACAAGCTACCCACAACACCCACTATGGTTTCCTTCAAGCTCTAGCACTCTCCACACTCTTGTTGTCCCAAAACCTGCATGTAAAAAAATAGCCTACAGTACCATTTCAAATTTCCCTTTTACCCATTCATGTTGACTCTCACACTCCCCAATGTTGATTGTACTCATCCCCCATGCTCTCATAACTATGGGATGTGACTTTTCACACACACCTTCATACATGTGTTTAATGATTAGGGATTTGATACACTCAAGAGGAAATTAGAAGGTTTATACACAATAATAATTTTAGAAAGGTGGGTTGGGATTAATACCCATGAATAATACCCCCCTGGACCCCTTTCGACCCCCACTCTCTTGTGGAAACTTAGCCCCCATTACTCCATTTGTATCCATCTCTAGTCAACATTACAATTATTTTTATTATTTCGATTTAAAATGTTTACATATTATATCATCGTGCCCATGGCCATACATCATATTTACATTATACATCACTAAAACGAGGATTAAAAACATGTTACAAAAAGAGTGGCAACTTTGTGCACCACAAGGGGGAGGGGGTGCTAGGTGGGTGAAGGGTGATTCCTTGAATCCCCCCTTTTATTTGGATTTGAATGAAATACAAAGAAAATGGAGGGGGTGTGATTATAAGAATCATCCTTCCCTGCTAACATACAATTATTTTCAAAAAAATAAAAAAATCAATTTGTTTTTATATTTTTTCAATATTTTTGTTTTGTATTTTTTTAATGTTTTAAAAAAAATCATTATTTTTTATATTTTTTGAAATAATTTTTTTCTAAAAAATTATGATTAAAACATATGATTTTTTTAATTCAAAAGTTTTAAAGTGATTTTTAATTTTTTAATATAATGATGTTTTAATCATAACTTATATTTTTAATAACTTATATAAGTTTTAATTATAAAATAATAACTTATATTTTTAATTTTTCGTAAAAACACTTAGGGTGGTTGCAGTTCTGCAGTTTTAAGTGAATGGGAGGCGATTTAGGGTTTCCGCAGGCCAGTTTCTTCCTTGTTGGAGTTTTGCGGTAGTTAGAATATTGGGAAGATCCATCATTGTGGAGGATGAACTACTTGATTTTGGCAATGGGGATACTTGGGGACGATCAATATGCAGCCTATTGCAGACTCTTTAAGACTGCGGCAGGTGGTATATACACCGTAGGATATATCTCGGCGTATATACTAGTCGTCGCAGTCTTAAAGACTCTGCAGCAAGTTGCATATTGATCGCCGATACTTGGGAGTCTTTGTCAATCTTTTGTACGGATGAGAAGTTTCGATAGATTTGGCGGTGTACACAGGATTATACTATGGATGCCAGGAGGTATTCGTGAGTACATCTATTGGATACGGAGAAGCCACATGGATCGAGGGATATGGAAGGGAGATTTGTTATGATTCAGATGGAGCTAGATTACCTCGTGTCAAATCTCGAAACACAAGTTGTTCCAAGTCCTATCTTGGACCTCGAAACTAATCCGAACTTTGGTGTGCTCATTGGTAAAGGAGATAAGTAGTGGCGCAAGAAGAAGTTCGTTAAGGCTATATCTGATAAGGCAAGTATGGTTCTCAGGAAAGATGTTGGTTTGAAGTCTGTTAGGTCTTTATCTACTCAGGCCCTGGTTGGAAAATTTATGGGAAAGGTTGTATCGAGGGAACATTTAATTGGCTATATGGAGGTTGGATGGAGGTAAGTGTTGGGATATTTGTCGAGGTTTCATATATTGGTTAAGGGTTGGTTGTGCTTTGAATTTGGGTCTGAGAAGGATGTGTATTTAATTCGGGTGTGAGCTTGGCTTTGGGGTTCGTTCAATCTAATTATGTAGAGGTGGCATCTGGGGTTCGATCAACGCTATGAACCTTTTGTTATTCAACACATATGGGTTTTACTTCTAGGATTCCCCTTGGAACTTTGGTCGGGTCCTGTGTTTGAATCATTGCTAATGTGTTGGGAAAGTTTGTTTTTTTCGATGAGCAAAGTCTTTGTCAAGAAAATAAAAGGATGGCTAGGGTTCTTGTCGAGATGGATATTAGAAAAGGGCTTCTCCTAGAATTGGATGTTGTTTGGAAGTCGTGCTCCTTTGTTCAGGTCCTTGATTAATGGAATTATTCCTTTTAGGTGTTTTGAATGTCCAGAAGTTAGTCATTTTAGGCAGGATTGTCCACCAGGTTCATATCTTTTGAGAATGCATCAAAGAAGGGATAAGTGCTCAAAGATTCTGATCTAGAAAGAGTTGGAGCTCACCTCACACCCTGTAAATCTTGGATTGGAGGCTAGGGTGGGTTTTTTTTATCAAGCATAGATTCCATTTGATTCTTCGGATAGGCATCAGGTCACCCTAGAGGTTCCCCGGGTATGAAGGGAAAATGTATGTATAACTATTCTCTCTCCCTTCCAAAGGAACTTGAATCAGTTTCAAACACAAAAGTTTCTTTCCTCTCCTGTGTTCAAGGGTCTCCAAGGAATAGCCTAAAGGGACTAAGGATGGTGAGCTTGTATCCATTTCATTGGGAATGGGGTAGAGTCTTTAGGAGCAGAGGTTGTTCCATATCCTAAAAAGGTTCATGTCCCTTCTCAAGTGGTGTTTTTTCCTTCTTCTCCTCGCTATCAGAGTTACGATCACTAAAATTCAATGGATTGGAGGAACTTATGTTTGTTGAAGGAGGACTTTCTATGAGTGTAGAGCCTCCTAGTCATCCGCGGCGCAAATATTATCTTTCGAAATCCAAACTAAAATCCCCAAAAGAGGCACTCCTACAAGGAAGGAAATAGACCATTGCTAGGGAGCTTAGAGATGAGAAGAATCGCTATGTTAAGGTTCCTCCATGATTATCCTTTCTTTGAACGTGAGAGGGGTGGGGGTTCCCCGAAGAGACTATCCCTTCAAAGGTTTTTAGTTCTTTATAAACCCGACATCTTATTGTTACAAGAAACCATGGTTCCAAGGGTCAAGTAAATCGAACTATTTTCCTCCCTCCTTCCTAGTTGGAGTTTAGTGCTTTAGATGCAAAAGGTTTGTTGGGTGGTTTGTTAACAACGTGGAACTCTTCTTTTGAAGATTTGAACATGAATTTTTAACAACATGGAACTCTTCTTTTGAAGCTTCAAACATGATTTTTTTTCATGCAGGTATTGTGTTGGAAGGGGAATCCATAGCCCTAGGAAAGGCTTTTATGATTTTGAATCTTTATGGTTCGTATGCATATTATAAATTGTTTTGGGAAGCTCTAAATGAACAAGGGATTCTAAAGAAACCTAATCTCATTATTGGCGGCTATCTGAACATGAATCTTTCAGGTAGAGATATGTGGGGGGGTTCTTCTAGGCATGATCCTCTCACTCAATACATTTTACATATGTTTGAAGGTTCAAAGTTGGTCGGTGTGGAACTGGTTCCGCTGGTTCCAACTTGGAGGAATGGAAGGAGTGGCATTGCAGGGGTTTCAAAGTGGTTAGATGGGTTTTTGTTGGAAAAGGGTTTATTGGAATTTTGTGAACAATATAGATCATGGATAGGGGTGGATGGTTCATCAGACCACAGTGTTATCTTGTTATAGTTGGAGAATGAAAATGAGAAACCTCCAGGGCCTTTCAAATTCAACCATGTATGATTAAAAGAGGAGACCTTTCGACATTTAGTGATTGATAATTGGTGTTTCTATTGTTGGTTTTCCATATATATAAGATATGATAGATATTTGATATATTATTAGAATAATGAGTGTTCCATATATAGGGAACATAAGGTGGCCATCCATGAAAGGATGCGTCCCTTGAATAATCAATAACTACTTATTATTATCATTTACTTATTATATACTATATTTAATAATCAATAATAATTATATTATTAATTATTATCTTTAGAGAATGTCTTCCCGATGTTGTCCAAACATCAACACTCCCTCTCAACGAGGGAGACATTCTGCAACATGCCACTCTTGTCTTTGAAGTATACAAACTTCACCCTAGACTCATGACACTTGTCTGTCAGTCTTGGGAGACATCTCTCTCCCACCTGAACCGAGGAGAAACTCCTTTTGCGATTCTCCCTCTGAGCCAATTAACTCTCTCTAAGATTAGGCTTACTTTGGGTCCGCATGTAATAGCATATATCATCTTGAGTCTTTATCATTCCTTGTCAAATCACCATGACTAGGACAAAGACCACACCAGGATCTTTCACCACAGGCACACACCTATGAGTGAATGTCGACTTGATGCTAACTGACATGTGGAAAGCACTTCAAGCACCTCGANAGTCTTTATCATTCCTTGTCAAATCACCATGACTAGGACAAAGACCACACCAGGATCTTTCACCACAGGCACACACCTATGAGTGAATGTCGACTTGATGCTAACTGACATGTGGAAAGCACTTCAAGCACCTCGAGTCCATAGTATTCCTTGTCATGATCAAGGAAGGACTACATCTGGGCCCATTTATCACAAGTGCACCTTTGTGATAAATGTATCTTATCTCCCTTGGTTTGCAGCCCAATGTAGGAGAAGTTATGCCCGATGTTGAAACATCAACACTCCCTCTTAGCTAAGGAGGTATCTTTCCATAGTATTACACAACTACTGTCCAGAGACACGCAGTCTCTGCCAGTATTACAAAACCACCATAGTAGTAAAATATTTGTCACACATGGCACTCCCAGGTGGACTTCTAGAGGCTACTCCCTCTAGGAACACTTAGGGTCAACTCCCCATAGTGTGAGACATCAAGGGTCAACTCCCTTGACATGTCCTCATGTTCTCTGAACATGGGACAATGGGATATAAGCCCAAATGCACTTATTCCTTCTCAAATAAGTGTCCTCATAGATCAACTCAACTCAATTAACATAGGAGTACGATCTGGAGAAATTTTGTCACACATGGCACTCCATGTGGATTTCTAGAGGATACACCCTCTAGAAACACTAGGGTCAACTCCCATAGTGTATGACATCAAGGGTCAACTCCCTTGACATGTCCTCATGTGATCTCCACATGGGACGTTGGGTTATAATCCCAAATGCACTTATTCCTTCTCTAATAAGTGTTCCACTTATCCCTTCTCAGATAAGTGTCCTCACAGATCAACTCAACTCAATTCACAGATGAGTACGATCTGGAGAAAGTTTGTCACACATGGCACTCCATGTGGACTTATAGAGGCTACACCCTCTAGAAACACTATGGTCAACTCCCATAGTGTATAACGTGAAGGGTCAACTCCCTTGACATGTCCTCATGTGCTCTCCACATGGGACGTTGGGTTATAAGCCCAACTGCACTTGTCCCTTCTCGGATAAGTTCCCCACTTATCCCTTCTCGAATAAGTGTCATCACAGATCAAATCAACTCAGTCACAAAGGAGTACGATCTGGAGAATGTCTCAGGAAGCTGCAAACATCAATGCTCCCTCTCAACAAGGGAGGCATTCTCTTCCATGCCAAGTCTGTCACGAAAGTACTTGAACTTCGTCTTGGTTTGGTAAAAACATCAGCAACTTGCTCATCTATAGGAAGGTACTGCACCAATACTTCCTTCCTCTGCACCATGTCTCGGATGAAATGGTACTTGATCTCAATGTGGTTCGATTTGTCATGAAACACTAGATTATCAGAGATTATCACACAACTTTGGTTACCATAATGAATAATGGTGGAATCCAACACATGTTCGAATAAATATGCAAGGAGCTTGTGAAGCCACACTACTTCACGGTCTGTCATACTTAATGCAATGTACTCTGCTTCTATTGTGCTCAAAGCCACAAAAGTTCATTTCTTCTTACACCAAGAAACCATGGAAGATACCAAAGTGAAGCAACACATGAAGGTGCTCTTTCTTTCCACTGCACTCCCTGCCTAATCAGAGTCAATATATTCATTCCATATCATATCAATACTGGAAGTATATCTCAGACCATGTCGAATTGTGCCTCGCAAGTATCTCAACACATGTTTTACAACAATCTAGTGTGTTTATCTCAACTGACTTATAAACTGGCTAAGTGCACTCACTGCATATCAAATATTTGGTCTGGTGTTAACCAGATAAATCAATTATACAATCAGCTGTCTATACAGAGTAAGATCAATTTCGTCAAAATCGGAAGAAGACACACTTAGTTTCTTTAGATTCGTCATCATTGGTATAGCCACGGGCTTGAAGTTCGGTATCTCAAACTTCTTCAATATCTCAACTATGTACTTCCCCTGAATCGGGAAGATCTCATCAGTTCTCTGCCACACCGCTAGTCCCAAGAAGTAGTGAATCATACCAAGGTCCTTCATCTCGAACTCAGAGGCCAACGCATACTTGCATTCAAAAATAAATCTCTATGTACCTATGAGAAATAAATCATTAACGTAGAGGACCAAAATCAGGGCCTCACCATTAACAGTTTTGTAGTACAGGTTGGGATCAACAACACTTTTGTTGAAGCCCAAACTCATCAGGTGTCCATCAATCCTCGCATGCCAAGCTCGAGATGCCTGATTGAGTCCATACAGGGCCTTCTTCAACGTACAAACATGAGACTCCTTCTCATGTATGATGAAACCATCTGGCTGCTCGATGTATATTTCTTCCCCAATCTTTCCATTGAGAAAGGTTGTCTTCACATCCATCTAATGTAGTCTCTAACCCATGGATGTTGCAGGGGAAATAATCATCCGGATAGAAGTGTATCGAGCAAGAGGAGGAGATGTCTCCTCATAATCTATTCCCTCCACCTGAGAGAATCCTTTAGCAACAAATCTTGTTTTGTGCCTCTTGATGCTCGCATAAACTGTCTGTTTGATCTTGTAGATCCATTTGGAGGTCACTACAGACTTCCCTTCAGGTCTTAGAACAATATCCCACACATTATTCTTCGCGATGGACTGATACTCCTCCATCATGGCATCTCTCCATACTGGCTGACTAGATGCCTCCTCATAATAGGAAGGTTTGGAATCAATGATGTGGCTCATAGTTGTAGTATAGAACGATTATCTCTGAGGTCTCTTTCTCTCTCGAAAGGTACCATGAGGATTTGCATCTTCTTCTGCCTCCTGCAGATTCTGATGAGCCCATGCAAGTATCTTCCGACCTACTACAATATCTTTGGAAACATTAACTGGAGCTACATGATCAATCTCCATGTGAGACCCTCTATATCTCTTAAAGGATACCTCGTCCTCTATCTCTTCTCCCTCTGCATGTAGTATCGCCTCCTTCTCTGGAAGTGCCTCTACATACATTGGAATTGTTTCCATGCTTGCTTTCTCAACATCCTGTACTGGGACTGCTACAATCTCAAGTTTCAATTTACATATGGATGCGAACCCACTTTTTTTTTTTTTTAATGCAAGAAAGAAATGTACATAGCTTCTCAAATTCATTTGAATCACAACACACATAAAATGTTGCAATAGTACTGACCCATACTTCAAATTTTCATTTCTTTCCATCAAATAGACAATTGAGTTTAATAGGTTAACCATGGCACCAAAATATGAACTTTAGCACCTTCCCATATTAGTGCACATATTTCCTTCTTGGAAACTATTGATTGTATAGGGTTCGAGAACTTCAACTTCTCCACCCATATCCCCAAAGAGTGCAAGTGCCTCCTCATTGAATCGGGAAGTTTCTCACATAGAAAAAATATTTCCCATCCAAACAATCCACTCATTTTGGCACAAAGGTAGTCCCTCAATCTTGGAATGAACTCCATCAATGTCGAGAAAATTCTTATTAGTGTAGCAAGCACCCAATTAGATTTCTTCATTATTAGCAGTAAGACCATGCCACCCACCTTTACAAACTTCAACATTGTATTGGGTGCCACGTCTGCCATCCTCACAAAATAGTACAATATCATATCTGTAATATAATATGTCATTTCCCATCGAGGAACAACATGCTTCCTTCCTTTCTTTCTAAACGGAATTGATGTCCCAAGTAGCATGATTTGATCTCAAAGATCTCATGCGTCTTGTATTCCCTCCGCAGGGTTGATTGATCTGCTTCCATGATGACATGTCATTGGACTGTTTTTAAGACACGACCAGGTAAACATATCAGTCGGGAATAAGTTGGCGAGAGGCTGAACTGTAGAAGCAGCCAACCCATTATGCATTGTATGATCAGCCCAAATGGTGTCAACTTCACGATCTTCCAAAATCCAATAAATAGTTGAAATGGAAGCAAGATATTACACAAAACATGCACGATTTTTCCCATACTTCCTCCACGAATGAATGAGCTTGGGAATGATGTTCAAGGGTTGGATTGAAGCAATTTTATAATTTAATTGCTAATTCTCATTATTGGCATAAATGATCCCGAGCCTACTGCGACAGGCCACAATAGAAAATCTCACTCTGTGTGCCAATCTCTTTACCAACCCTAATCACATGTTACATGCAGTAACCATTGTTGGTTTTTATTGCTCGTAAAATTTGTCCAGCATCAACTCTGTTTCCTTTATCCGCCTCTGAAGAGTTTGAACGATGCCATTTGAGTTTATGACTTTCATAGTGCCAGAAGTGACAGAGTTCGAAGAGCAAGAAATGTAAGTGCCCATTCTGAACTCTACTTCAGGGATGAGAGATGAGGGGAACGATGCATTTATAAAGGACGGGTTTCCTCTTTCATTTTCCTAGGCCCTCCTATGAGGGAGTAAAGCCTAGTCCCGCTCTGATACCATGTTGGTTTTCCATATATATAAGATATGATAGATATTTGACATATTATTACAATAATGAGTGTTCCATATATAGGGAACATAAGGTGACCATCCATGAAAGGATGCGTCCCTTGAATAATCAATAACTACTTATTATTATCATTTACTTATTATATACTATATTTAATAATCAATAATAATTATATTATTAATTATTATCTTTAGAGAATGTCTTCCCGAAGTTGTCCAAACATCAACATCTATGATCAAGGTTCATACGAGTCGGCAATGGTGTAGTTTGTTGCAAGTTTGAATCATGTGAAACAACTAGTATCATATTGGGATAAGAAACAACAAACTCTCTGTCAGTTCGAGCTCTTCAAGACCAAAAGAACTATGCCAGAGGATGATTCCATTCCTATTGATAATGAAGAAATTGTTGATTTAGATGAAACTCCTTTAAAGCACAAAAGAAGAAAATCTAATATAATTGATGATGAAGAAACTATGGTTAGCTCTTAATATCATAGTGAAAGTTTTAGGGGTCGGGAAATCATAACATTAGGCATTGATCTAAATGATGCTATTATCAAAACAACACAAATCCGTTTGAGATTGATTAGGGAGAAACAACTTGGTTGATGATGGCCATACATTTCATTTAAATGTGAAACAACTTTATGGACCCATAGAAGGCCAAGAGAAACATAAAATTACAAATCCAAGCCACTTGCATATTCACAACTTGAAAACATTCATGAAGTACAATCCATATGAACATGTGGTTGAGTACGTGGTTTGTGTTGATCCAATGGAGGTTCTTAGTAGGGATGCATTTGATCGGTCAAAATGTTTTGACTATATATATATATATATATATAT
>ML818363.1:93247-103712 GCA_009831015.1 Picea engelmannii | reverse complement strand
ACTATCTCTTGGTTATGGTTTGGACTATCTGATCAGCTCTTGTTTGGTGCGCTATCCTTGGAGAAAGGTGCGCTACCCTTTGTTTGGCTATCTAGCCTAGGGTTTGCTTCCGGAGTGATTCTCTGTCAAGGTTAAGGTGCTCGAAGGGTGGCTTCAGCCTATGGTTGGGTGACAATAAAGATATTGTCTATGGTAAAGCGAGCACATCCATCATATTCTAATAGGTTATGGGCCCACACCTCCTTCATTTAGTCTAACCACTGGAAGGGAGCATAGCCATAAGGATATTAAGCTCGTTAAAGAACTTTCGCTAGGGTTTCTAGCAGGAGCAGTCACCAAAGCACTGCCGCTAGGGTTACTAGCAGGTGCAGTTGCAGAAACCCTAACCCTCTCGTTGAGGCACCTGAAGTGAAGGGATTGACCTAATTTCCAGATAGACAGTGCGCCCTAGCCTAGCGCATCCCCTAGTACTCTCAGCAAGCCAAGACGTCAAGTTTGAGCTTTTGGTCAAATCTAGGGTTGACCAAGTCAAAGCAGCCATGACTTAGATGGAGCTTCTAACTTCAGAGCGTGGAAGACAAGGATTGACCCCATCCTTGCCAAGAATAAAGTGTTGGATATCGTGAAAGGAAAGATCGTGGAAGCAGAATTTGAAGAAGGTAAAGAGAAGGAACCGCAGAACATTGCAGTTATGGAAAAGTTCAAAGACGGTGACATCAACTCCATAAGTATCATAGTGGACTCTATAAAAGACCACTTGATACCCTACATCTCCCATATTGACTCATCGAAGAAGATGTACGATGCCCAAACAAACCTCTTCTCAGTCAAAAACATTAGACAAGTAATGAGTCTAAAGAATGAGCTCCGTGACATGAAGATGAATGATGATGACAGCATAACATCATACTTTGTGAGAATCTCTCAGTTAAGAGATCAACTACAAGCTATTGAAGAGATCATTTCAAAGAAGGAATTGGTAAACATAGTACTCAATGGTCTTCCCAAGACGTGGGATGCATTTGCTGCAAGCATGAACACAAAGGAGTACCCTACATTTGAAGAACTTTGGATTTGTTGTGCTCAAGAAGAATCAAAGATCAGTGCAAAAGAGAAACCCCAAAAGAAGTACAATGATCAAGCTTTCATAGCAAGGTTCAAGGATTTCAGGAACAAAAAGAAGTTTGGCTCCAGGAAGAAAACAAATCAAGAGAAATATATGTCAAGGATACAATGCTTCAATTGTCAAAAGTATGGTCACTACAAGAATCATTGTCCCGAGTTAAAGAAAAGGAAGGAAACACATGAAGCATCAATTGTCGAAGAAAGGGAACCCTCAAAGAAAGCCAAGCAGGATAAAGAAGACTTCTTCCTCTAAAGACAAGGTAACAATATTCTTCATAGTTCTTGTACATATCTTGTTTGCATAGTCTTTATGCATATCTTAGAAGATAATATGTTCCAAGAAGAACTATACCTATGGAAGAACAACAAGATAAGGATTGCTATCATTATGACTACAAGTCAGAGACTACACATGAAAAGAATGAAGTACATCAAACAAATCATGTGGAAGTTATTACATAAGTAACAGCTGCAAGATAAGCCGAAATCAGCAAACAAGAAAGAAATTGGAGAAAGACTTATGACACCTTGTAGAAGGCAATAAGGATACAGACAGAAGCGTGGATTATGTTATATGGAGGGAACCGGTTATATAAAAGAAAAGCATGCACTCATACATGAAGCAAGGTTTAGGAGGGAGCTAATCCTATGAAGATGATGAAGTATATATCCATGGTAACAGCCATGAAAAGCAGTACGTGTTCAGTTTGACTTCAGAAAAAGCCCTCTTCGAAAAGAAGTCTTAAAGTATCCCTGGTTGTCCATCCACATCCATGATCCTACGATAAAAGGAAGAAGATGGAATCTTCAGAGCATGGAATCTATAGAAAACTCCATGGACCCAAGATCTAAAGAGAAACATGAGGAAGAACATGAAGATTCCAAGAAAGAAAGAGAAGCCAGAACAACCAGTCATTGTATCAAGAATCACTAGATTACCAGCCTGATATGAACTCACTGAAAGCAATCAAGCAGAGGTACTGAAAGTTGTGATGAAGAACAGTGTATGAAAGACTTATGAATGTAAGCATTGCGAGATCCAGAACTAGAGGTTCTCCCAGATGGAAGGAGAAGACTATGATGATTACTTGTTCCAAGTAAACCAGACATACCTCTACATGAGTCATTATATCATCCGTAATATCCATGGGTTGGAATTCTACATCAGATGAATGCAAAGACTATTCTCCAAAGCAATTGAACAAAGAGCGTATGAAGAGCAACCTCAAGGCTTTGAGGTATACCAAAAAGAGACCCTTGTATGCAGATGGAAGAAGACAACTTGGTGGAGAACCTCCAATGCACAGCAGAAGCGTGATGGAGACTTTCTATAACATAGATATTGTATCAGAATGGTTACTCAGAAGCTCGGGATGATGAATCGCTAATCCATGACAAACTCTCATGATGGCCGAAGAAGTACCACTTGGATATGTACCAGTTTGACCCTTGCCACGATGTTGTGAACTAATAGGAACCAAAGAGGAATCCAACAATGATATACTTTATTGATCAGAGCTATATGAAGCCTTCAGAGAAAACCAGTGTTCCAGAAAAACCGAAGTACATTTGAGATCAAGCATTACATTCTCCGTGATGAAGTCCAAAAAGGAGAAAGTGGTTCTTCAATATACATCTCCACAGACGAGCAGATAAGCAAACACTTTGGTAAAGCTTCTGTCCAAGATGAAAGAGTTTGCGTACTCAAGCTGGAGCTCGTGGAGACGACTTCCCTATTGAAAAAGGAAGAAATGACTCCCAGGTTGGGAGGGAGCACTGATGTGTTATCGATTTATGGACAGTCATTTTTCAGTTCAAAAAATGGTCCAGGATGAGCAGTTCCTTTCCAGTTCGGAAAGTGGTTTGAGATTTCTGACAGACAGACATTTTTCCAGTTCGGAAAATGGTCCAGATCGAACGGTCATTTTTGTAATGAAAATGGTTCGATGGATTACTGATGTACCATAGACAGCGATTTCCCATTGTGGTTAACATGGGGAATGGTCTAGGGCAATCTCTCTTCTTGAGGGTTACTCAAGAAGACTGACCCACCTCGCCGAACAGTCATTCTTTCGAAGCTCACAATTGTGAGTAGTTTCGAAGAATGGTCCGTTTTGGAGGTTGGTGCAGAACAGTCATTTCCTTAGGAAATGGTCCGGACAGTCATTCCTTAGGGCAGATTCAGTCTCCAGGTTGCACTTTGTTTAGTGTCAGAGGAATGGCCCAGGGTGGGGAATGGTCCAGGTTCAGCGATCAGGGACATGCATTCCCTAGGGCAGACTCATTCTCTCTAGGTTTCACTTTGTTTAGTGCCGGAGGAATGGCCCAGGGTGGGGAATGGTCAAGACTCAGAAATCAGGACAGTTATTCTTCCTTGCTTGAGAAGAATAGTCCAGATAGCTCATCATTGATGTTTGACCTTCTGAGGGCAGATGCTCTTCCAGATCTCACGGATGTGAGTGGAAGAATGGCCCAAATGATTCAATTTATATCATAACATTGTTTTTGTGCAGGTTGACATCAGATGATTGTTATGAACACTGTATGTCTCTAGACAGTGGATGTATACTACTGTGGTGGATGTGTTCCACTGTTTGTGATTATACGTCACTGATCAAGTACTTGTGTGCTACTTGGTGTGGTAGTGTACCACTGGATTGTAGTTGTGTACTACTATGGATAGACACAGTTGTGTTCTATTGAATGATATTGTTCTGATTGCCTTGAAGACTATCAACAGTGTTGGAAATGATTATCAACTAGAGGGATGATCAAAGGACAGAGATTTCCCAGACGGAAAATGGTTCAGAACATTTATTCTTCCAGGACATATGTCTAGATTAGAAGAATGGCTCTTGTGTCACTCTGTGGTTTGAGTAACTTATCCAGCATCATGTCTGATTACTCAGATGGAGTATGGTTTCGAGAGATGATGCAGCTAATGACATTGATGGTGATGATGGTGCTCATGATCTAGTCATGAGATAGTCTATACAACTATGTTGATGCTACCGGGTGAATGGTATGTTTGTGCTCAAGACCATTACCTGTAATACCTCCCTAGCTAGGAGGGAGTGTTGATATTATGGTAGCTACGGGAGGTATTTACCTCCACGTGTAAACCTAAAGAGAATAGAATATTCCGGGAAGCAAGACGAAACCCTAATGAGCTGACTAATAACCCTAGAAAACAAGTCGGCTCAAGAGGATAATTTGTATTAGGTTATTAGCCTCCAAGAGAAGAAGTCGGCCAGAAGAAATAATATATACTGAGTAAATAGGTACCTAGAATGAGAAGTTGGCCCAGGCAGTTAGCCAGAATTAGTATAAATACAGGAGGTCAGTCTTCATTCTGGCAGGCATTCTCAGAACTGCAGAGCTCACTTGTGCGCGTTGCAGTTAGCCAGTTGTGTGCGCAAGTCTGGAGGAGAGTTGTCGTTGCAGCTGTTGCAGCTAGCAGATTACGGTTTGGCTTGGACTATCTCTTGGTTATGGTTTGGACTATCTGATCAGCTCTTGTTTGGTGCGCTATCCTTGGAGAAAGGTGTGCTACCCTTTGTTTGGCTATCTAGCCTAGGGTTTGCTTCCAGAGTGATTATCTATCAAGGTTAAGGTGCTTGGAGGGTGGCTTTGGCCTATGGTTGGGTGACAATAGAGATATTGTCTATGGTAAAACGAGCACATCCATCATATTCTAACACAGACAATCTTTTTGTCCATATCCGAGTTGCTCTCTACCTAGTTGACCAAATCTATGCCTAGCAAGTTCTTCTTTTTGGCATCCTTCTTAAGGTTCTTTGGATTCGACTCTGCATGTAGCTTCCAACACTTATCTTCAGTGTGACCATCGATATTACAATGGTTGTTTGGATCATTGCACTAATGTGTAATGGCTTTCGTTTTCTTGTCTTTTCCTTTCCACTTCTTCTTCCCCTCCTTGGAAGCATCTTGGTGGTCTTTCTATTTAGAACCACTTGGTTGCCCTTTCTTATGGCCTACATTCTCCAGGTATTGTGCTTGCACACAGGCCTCATCAATAGTCCTTGGTTTGAAGAGTGTTACTTGCTTTCACAAATCACTGTGTAGACCTCCCAAATACTTGAGGAGTACATCTAGGTTCTTTGGAGAGATACCCAACATGATCGCCATCTTCCTGAACTTGATGGTGTACTCTTGTACACTTTGCCCCTGCCTCTGCTTGAAGTGATGCCAGCGGATCCACTAGTCCTCTACAAACCTAATAGGCTAAAACTAGGAGTTGATGAGGGTTTTAAATGCCTCCCACTTAGTTACTAGTGGATCACCCTCTAGCCTAAGTGTCTCCATCTGGCTTTCCCACCAGGTCAATGCATGACCCTCTAGTTTCAATCCGACAAATGAAATTTTCTGCTCTTTGTCTATATTATGGACACTGAAATACACTTCTAACCGTTGCAACCAATGATTCAACTTAACAACATCAATCTCACCTTTATAGGGCTTGATGTCCACTTTTTCTTCCATTTTGAATAGAGGTTGTGGATAATGGCACTGGAACTTGGTTGCTCTCTCTCGAGCTCTTTTTTTTTATTCCTTTTCTTGGTCTTTAATATCTCTCGATTTCTCATTTGAATCAACTTCTGAGTTAGAACCACCAACCTCCCCAAAAGGTCTAAACTCATTCGCTAGAGCTACCATGAGGAGGGCCATATTGCGAGAGATATCAGCAACTTGCTCTTCTAGCCTCACAAATCTTTTTTTGCTACATACCGAGGGTTGTTATGACTGGACTAATCCCCCATGGCAAGGGTTCTGCGACTTCCTTCTTAAAAAAATTCCTGGATCCTGCAACTTCCCACAAACACCCCAAAGAAAACTACTCTAATACCAATATGATCTATAAATTGTCGTGAATATTCCACTAAAACAGTTCGTCGCAAAAATTCTTGCATTATGCTGAAATCTTTGATTACGCGCATTTATTTCCATAGATCTCAAATTTATTATCACTAGTTTATTGCTCATATTTATGAAAATAACTGAAATACGAAAATGAAAGAACAAGCAAATGAACAAACCATCCACACAAATGAACACAAGATGTATCCTCGAAAACCCGAAATGGGAGAAAACCTAGCTAGAAGGTGAGGCTTATGCTTTGCTTTCTTTTCTTCAATTATGAAATGCACGTACAAAAAGAGGGTCACTCACTATGGAGATGCTTTTAACGTTGCGACCTGAATAGCTGCTACAAAATCTTCTTCCTCCTCCATTATCCTCTCCAATCCCACTTCTAGATGCTCTACTCAACTATGGAACAAGTACAATACTAAAGAATGTAACCCCCTCTCCTCCTAGTAGCCTAGTATTTAAGATAGCCTAATAGCTATCTAGGGTTAGGATTTTTGCATGCCTTAACCCTTAATTAGTGATAAGGTTTTTGGACCTTCTAGACTCTTCTTGAAAGTTCCATGTGACTAGCCCCACGTGTGAGTAATAGAGGTTGGCGTGACATCCACTCGGTACCATAGTGATCAACAAGGTAGGTCAACTTGCCAGAGTCATAACCTCTGCATACGAACTCTGATTGAGGTGATTTTTACACCGTTGGAAAGGTCTCAATGTGTAGAACAACAATGTCACAGTTCTCGTTAAGTTCGTAAATTAATTTAATTTGTGGGTTTTGGGAGTGAGGACGGTGCTCAACATTTCCCCCTCCCCATGCCCCCACGACAAATTGTAGTTTTTAAAAAAAGATTGTGTTTTTTTTGGGGGGGGTGAATTTTTGTGTTTTTTTTCAAAAATATTCTTTTAAAATTCGTTTATTAATTTTTTTTGTTTAAATTTAGTTTTTTTTAGAGTTTTAAAAAACAAATTGTGTTAATTAACTTCTTTTTGTTTTTTGTTTTTTAGAAATTAAAAAAAAAAATCAAATTTTTTTCAACTTTTTCTTTAAAAAAAAAATTTAATTGGAATATGAATTTTTTTAATAAAAAATGCAATTTTTTTTCGTTTTTTAAAAGAACATGTTTGCGGAGTTTTTTTCTTTCCCATTTATTTATTTTTTATAAAAAAATAAAATTAATTTAATATATAATTTTTGAAGTAACGATTTAGGAGTCTTTTTTAGGCTTTTCTCTGTGATGGTAGAAGTTGTCTAGGCCATGATTTCAATTAGGTCATAATTTTAATTACAAAAAAAGGTCAATGCTACTAGGTAACATCACTTTTAGATTTAAGGGTCAATTTTACGAGTTCTATCCACAATGGTATCGATTCTCAAGGTTGCAATTTCAAACAAGTCAGAATTTTAACCACCCCCTAAAAAATGGTGCTACCGGTAGCGCCACTTTTTGATCTGGGGGTTGATTTGGTGTTTTTGACACAAAAATACAGATTTTTTGGGCCAGAGTACTCGTTTTGAGGTCGCAATTCTCATTAAGTTGGTAACTATGTTACTTATGGTCTTAAGCAAGCTCCTCGAGCTTGGTATGAAAAGATGGACAATTTTCTTCTTAGTTCTGGTTTAAGGTGTCAATCCAATCCCAATGTCTACACTAAAAATGTTGACAATGACATCTTCATCCTTGTTCTCTACGTCAATGACCTACTTATCACTGGGAGTAATCACCACTAGATCAACTGTGAAGTTTAGTCTTATGACCTAGTTTAAGATGTCTGACTTAGGCCTTCTTCATTACTTCCATGGTCTTCAAATTGATCAATCCAAAAAGGGAATCTTTGTTTCCCAACCTAAGTATGATCTTAACCTACTTCACAAGTTTCACATGGAAGACTACAAGTCTGCCCCTTCTCCTTTTCGTTTAGGTGTCAAACTTTATGCCAAGTGTTCAACTCCAAAGGTTGATCCTACTTTGTATAGACAGTTGGTAGGAAGTCATCTATAGTTGTCCCATACCCGACCAGAAATATCCTTTATAGTTGGTTTAGTTTCTTGCTTCATGCAAGATCCTCATGAGAGTAATTGGAAGGAAACAAATCATATCCTTCACTACATATGAGGTACTTATTAGCAGTGTTACCAATTTCGTTAGAATATCGGCAACATCACGATATCTCGCGATATTTTCAGAGAGACAATAATTTCAGGCAAAAAAATCGCGATAATTTCCTTGGCAAAAATATCGCTATACTCTCTTAAATCTCGCAATAATATCACACCACAATTGGAAAACTCGCCAAGCCTGTGGACATGCCAAAAATAAAGAAATTTTTTTGGTCTTCTAGAGGATGTCAAAGTCCAGCGCCAGTTGTAAGTTTTAAACCTTTACAATAAAGCAATACACACACAAATTCTTTATAAACAGAAAAGTAAACAATAACATTCACTATGTAACCAGACACATCCAAAACCCCTATGTGTCGCGTATCCCGCGTGTCTGACACGACATGCTTCGAATACGTGTTGAACACGTGCTTGTCACGTGTCTTGTGTTAAAATATTCGATGTGCTCATTTTACCATAGACAATATCACAATATTGTCACCCAAACATAGGCACGCAACCACCCCCGAGCACCATAACCTTTGCTAGATAGAGTGGTTCCGGAAGCAGCATTAGAACCAACAGATAACCAAGAGAGTGCATCTTTCTCCAAAGATGGTGCCCAGACAGAAAGTCCTAAAACCACAGAACAAGAACAGTACTCAACTACAGTAGTTGCAGTTGCACTCACCAAGAATACCACCAAGAATATCATAATATCACCAAGAATGTCACCAAGAATACCACCAATAGATACTAGAAGATAGGGCGCATATCTTAGACTAGATAGCACTAGAGAGAGAGAGACCAAAAATCAGCCCAGAAGATCCACCTTCCTATCTTGCAGTTGTAGCTCCAAACTTGTATTATCCTTGACTGAGAGAGAGTGAAGTGAGTGTATACAAATGAGCTCAAGCGCCCTCTATTTATAGTGGTTCTTGTCACCTGTCTGGGCCGACTTGTCCTTTTGGAGGCTAATGCTTTAATATTAATTCTTTTACTGAGTCAACTTGTCTTCTAGGGTTTTTACACATCTGTTTAGGGTTTCTCTTGCTTCCAGAATATTCTATTCTAGCCAAAGGTTATACATGGAGGTTAATACCTCCCGCAGCTACCACAATGTCAACACTCCCTAGCTAGGGTGGTATTTAATGGTAATGGTTTCAAACACATCTATCCATTTCACATGGTATGGGCAAGGGTCACATAGTCTTGCAGACCATTCCACAAGTAGCATCATCGTAGCCACACAGGGTATCTCATGATCACGCAGATCAAGTCACAAGCATCATCATCACTATCCATCTAGCTGGCAGTCACCTCCAACACTATTGGTTGGCACACCAGCCTAGGAAACACCTTCAACACTACTGGTAGTCTCCATGGCAATCCAGTGGTAGTACACAGTTACTACAATGTCATCCAATAGATCACAACATTGTCGATCCATAGTAGTACACAACTACTATCCAGTGGTACACAACCACTCCTAGTAGCGCACAACTACTATCTAATGACACACAGTCACTACCAATGGAACACATCCACCACAGTAGCACACAACTATTGTCAAGAGACATACAGTCTCCACTGCAATCAACTAATAACTATACAAGCTATCACCATGCAGTACAACAGTATCTTGAAATCAAATCATATCATCGTCTATATCATCTCTCGAGGCCATACTCCATCTGAGTAATCGGGCATGATTTTGAATAAGTCACGTGCTGAACTCAGCGCACTCACCAGAGTGTCTCGCATAAGTCATTCACTCAACAGAGTGATACATGGACCATTCTTCTAATCCAGACATACGTCCTAGAAGAATGATTGTCCCGACAAATGTTGAATGCCCCGCAATGGGCTACAAGGACCATTCTTCTAATCCGGACATACGTCCTAGAAGAATGCCAGTCTTCCCAGATGTTGAAAGCCACACCATGGGCTACAAAGACCATTCCTACAGGAATGTCAGTCTCAGACTATTTTCTAATCGGGTCACCATATGTACCATACAGATCAATCTCTACCCATATGTGCCTTAGAAAATATCGGTCCTGTATCAACCACCCAAATCAGGACACCATGTCCTTTGGGGGCGGACTATTCAACATGATCGGACCATCAACTGTGTCTCAGGAGAATATCGGTCCTGGACCAATTTTCTAATCGGGCCACAATCTATGCCTTTGGAAAATATCGTTCCATGATACGTCAACAATCTGTCAACCTGGACCATTCTCCACTGGGAGAATCTTTGTCCACCAACAATATGTTCTTCCTGGTGTTAATGTTTAAGCCATTATTATAGATGTTTGCATCAAGGCTGCGGGGGAGCGCCCCCCCCCCCCC
>ML818363.1:63018-75824 GCA_009831015.1 Picea engelmannii | reverse complement strand
AGAGCTCCTTCCCTCTCCACTCCAACTCAAAGATGAAACAATGAGGAAGAAGAGGGAGAGATTGTGCTTTATCTCCCCTCTCTAACCCTAAAAATGCCCTAGGGCCCACGCACAAAGCCAAAAAATTAAAAAAAAAACAAAAAAAAATCACTTTTTCGGGCCAAAATTCGGGGAGCGCCCACGTGGGTTTGGGAGCGCTCCGGGAGCGCGGTTCCGGGGGTTCGGGAGCGGGTCCTGTAGGTTCGGGAGCGTGGGGGGAAGCGTACCGGGAGCGAGCGAGAGCGTGGAGCTTCAAGCAACGGCAGGGAGCGCAAATGGCATGTCGGGAGCGCGGTTCGAGAGGGTCGGAGCGCGGGAGGGAGCGCGGTTCCGGGACGCTCCCGCTCGGAGCACGGTTCGGGGGTCCAGACCGAGGGGGGGACGCTTCGGCAACCAAGGGCTCAATGTTCCACCCAGGAGGCTCAACGTCACCCTAGAAGGGCATGACGTCACCTCTAAAAGTAATTTTAGGGTTTAATTAATGCAATTTATGTTAAAACTGGATTTTTGATGTAATTTGGCCATGTCGACCTTTTGATGACCTAAATTTAATTAAAGGTCATAATTATTGTATAAATAGAGAGATAAAACCCTCATTTTTTCATCATTCACTCATCACACAAGTGGTGGTCTGAAATTCGGTCCTCTTGAAGGATTATTGGCTGAAATCTAGTGGTGCGCACTTCTTGGAGGAGGCATTTCTTGGTGTATTTTGGAAAATTTTCATGTGGAGGATCTTCAACTAGGGTTTATGCTTGATTATTCTTGGTGAAGTAAGTGGGAAATCTGCATTTCTTTATTGTGAATGAATGCTTATGGTTAATTTGTTTGTTTCATGTCTAAGATTATGAAATTGCTTGCTTGAAACCCTAGGAGAAAGACATATGTTACTATATTTTTCTCTATAGTATTCCACTTGCTCAAATTTCTTGAAAGGCACCTATCTTGAAGTAGATACTAGAGCCCTACCATTGTAGCACTCTAGTAACCCTACTTCCTTGCCCATTGCATATTTTATTTTCAATTTGTCCAAGGAAAAGAGAAATCGCTAGGGCCTAACTTTTGTTACTTTCTAGCAATTATCTCTAGGAGTTGGATTTTTTAGGCCTTGGGATACCAACACCTCTCTCATCCTCTCCATCCCCTTTGACTAAATATTATCATTGCTATTTTCCTCCAAGACTTGTTGCTTCCATCATTTTGACTCCATTACCCTAGAAAGGCACTAGTCTACCATTTACAAGTGTTGATTGATCAAACAATTTTCAGAACCTCTTCTCTTGAACACCCACTAACTTCTACTAACCTTAGTTTAGCCTAAATCATTAACCTACTTGCTTCTGTTGCAAAAGATTGCTACAGCCATCTAACAGCAACAAATTAACCTGTAAAGTGACATATTATGCTAGCTAGATGTTGTTAAAACTGCTTGTGACTATTTATTATCATATTGCCTAGTTAAAGCTATTATTTCAAGTCTTTATTCAAGCATTTTAGAGCATAAATCTTGTGGCTGTTGCAAATTACTTATTGTTGTTATAAACTGTTACACTGCTGCAATTTTATATCAGCTAGTACATTTCTTAAGAGTTCATTGTCTTATGAAGCACTAACATCATTTTGGTACTTAGAAAGTGCTCCCTTTTTGCCTCATTGTTTTGTTCTGGGCAAGTACACAATATTATTTATTTGTTTCATCTTCAATAATACTTAAAGAACCTTTTAAATTTAAGTGATCTGTGAGAGAGGAAGGATTTTCTTGTGTCATTTGACTTATCCTTCTCAAACCCCCAGGTCACTGGGGACGCCTCCCCTGGGGTATTGCAACATACTCCTAAATAGAAAGGGATTTCCTATTAAGGTGAGAGTGATAGGTTATTCTCAGTTATGCCAACTTTGTATCCACTTGCCGTGGGATTTTGGGCAAGTACAAATTGTGCGATAACATTTTGGCGCCATTGCCGGGGAACACTGAGTCAATATTCCTCAACGACACTTTTTCAGTAAGCCTTTATCCAAAGCCTTATTTTCAAAAAGCTTACCTGGCGACTCCACTGAGTGTGATTCCCTCATCCCCTTGATAATCCTTAAGAGGATATCTGGCGACTCCACTAACCTTTTCCAAGGTGCCACCTTACTCTCAATTTTGTGATATTTCCAAGTTATGGGATCATGGCGCCCTGGGAACAAGTGTATCCGACTATTGATTTCAAAAGTTTTCAAGGATACCCGCATTATTTTGATACAAAATGGTTAAACAACTCTCCAAGATTTGGAGGCCTCCCAATTACTCGCATTGTAGAATTCTTGAAGTATATACGTGAGATAGAAGTGGGAGGGGAGGATGTTCAGGTAAAATTGTTCATACTTTCTCTGCCATCTTTTTTGCAAGATTGGTTTAAGAGTTGTTACGAAGATAGGGGTATATCATCTTTCGTAGACCTCATCAGTAGGTTTATTGAGTTTGTGAAACCACAATGCCTGACATATGAAGATGCCCTTCAGAATCTCGCAGTAGCCTTAGAGGACGAAGGATTCACCACTGAGATTGTGGAAGATCTCAGGGATGTGTACCATACTCAATACCAAGAACCCTCTGATATAGAAGGAGAAATTTATGAAGAAAGTTGTCA
This sequence comes from Picea engelmannii, assembly GCA_009831015.1. Classification (NCBI taxonomy): domain Eukaryota; kingdom Viridiplantae; phylum Streptophyta; class Pinopsida; order Pinales; family Pinaceae; genus Picea; species Picea engelmannii. Next base: position 73,152 of record ML818363.1, on the reverse strand, counting down.
ACCCCTTGAAGAGGTACAAGATTTAACTAAAGAAGTGAATTATGAGGATGAAGCATTAGTATCCGCTCCTCCGTCTGATGAAGCTCTCCAAGATCCTATCTCTCTTGCACAAGATGAAGAGAATGAGGTGAGTCATTTTCCTTTCCAGTTTTTTGATGACACTTTATTCTATGATTCAGAAGGTGAAGAAGTAAAGGAACCCTTGGAAGCAATGTTGCCAGAGCGCGGAGCGAAGCGGGAACGCTTTTAGGAAGCAGAGCGTCGGGAGCGTCATTTTCAAAAAATCCTCGGGAGCAAAGCGTCCCGAAAGCATCTATTATATATATATATATTGCATTTATATTAAAAAAACATGCAGAAAGACAAATTAGCTGCAGAATGTATGAAAACATGCATATTTGTACATTGTAACATTAAAATGGCATCCATAGTAGTAAGTAATAGTACATCAATGATTAATCATTTGAGCATCAACCATCGAAAATCTAGCAATTACAAACTTACAAACCAACATACAAATTTTTAAGCCATATAATAGAAAGTAGACCATTAAGCAATGGAATGAAATCAGTGATCTAGCAACTGTCAACAATAACATGAGTCATGACCAAATAGTTATGATTACAAAATAGGCCATCTACACTGAATTATGAAGATCGAAAGGTCCAAAACAATAAAGTTTAAACTGTGCTAGACTCTAGAGTCTAGTTGCTAAATGCTATGAATCCATCATATATAGACTGACATGTAAAGTAATGAAGCGCCCCATGGAGCTTCCTATCACTAAACCATTTTGTGATTCTCCAAGTCACATTTTTTTGCAACATCTTTGAAGTACAGGATTGGTTTCTTGGGTTAATTGTGCTAATCAATTTAAGGTAATTCGCACTTCCACTCTAATCTATAATGACTTAGATTAATTGACTTTAGGGTTTCCCCCTAGGCTAGGGTAGTTTCTTAAGTCCTTAGTCTGAAGTCATAGAAACAGAGCCAGTGTAAGATCCATAGAGAGCAACTCTATAACATCATTTAGTACAGATTTTTAGCACAGTCCACAGTGTTCGATTACTAGATTTAAGTCATAGAATCAGAGCCAAGGTAAAGTTCCACAAATGTTGTTAAAGAAATAGAAGAATAGAGCAATAGGCCAACAAGATTCATTAGGAAGCGCCCATTTTGCACCGTGGAGCGAGCTTCCAAAATCCATAAGCGGGCTTCCGGAGAAGCTTCCATGGAAGATTCGCTCGAAGCGAGGTTCCGAGGGTGGAGCGAGGGGGAGCTTCCGGTAACATTGCTTGGAAGAGCTGGGTCCTTCATTTTCTAACGAAGATATGATTAAAGAAATGAGTTTTGGGGATGATGTATGTTGGCACAGGGGCAGACCCAGGGTTCAACGCTACAACAGCACACCAACAAAACCCTAACTACCGACCCTTTCGGCAACACCTGCGAAGCAGATGAAGTCTCACCTGAGGTAGAGGCAGGGGTGGTTGCAAGACTCAAGTGTCTGCAACCTTAGTTGGGACACAGATCCGTGATTATAATACTTAGTAAAGCACTTAGCACCGTCAGTTCCTCAATATGCAATCAATATCCACTTCGCTGATATAATAGAGCTTTGCAGCATTCACACTGATATAACGTACCACTTAGCATAAACAGAGAGGTAGATCTAACGGATCAAGCACTAAGCACATTCATATGGATCAAATCTAACATTCTCACATGTCATTAGCACTAAGCATAAGCAGATCTATCTAATCATCTCAAAGCACTTAGCAAAAGAAGACATAAACACATTAAGACAAGCACAAAGCAAGACAACATCATGTTTATGTGGTTCACCCCCACCCTGGGGCTACGTCCACCAACTCTTCTTCTTTATTGTCTTCAATCAATAGGTTACAAGCACAAAGCCTCAAAACCCTTACTCCGTACAGGACAGAAGATCTGCGCAGCTCGCTAGATCCTTCTTCCTTGCGTTACAGCACTCAGCCCTTCACAAACTGCTACAAGGACCTGCACTTAGCTCTACAAGTCTCTTACGGTTATGCACAAAGCACTTACAGACTCTACTTGCACTTAGCATACATTCTCATCACACAGATGCACTAGTCAACTACTTCTTACATTGCCTTAGCCTTCTATTTATACATAGAAAATAGGCCTAAACATGGGTAAACCCATGGGCCGACATCCCATTCCCGTTACATATTCCCAAAAACCCAAAAAGGATCCAAAAGTGGGTCGAGATCCCGTGATCTCCGCTTCGTCTTGCACTCCTCCTTCGACAGGTTGTCGAAGTCCCAAAATAGGTCAATATGACCAAGAATCTCCCAAAACTTGGTCAAGGGCCAACAGGCCCCCAACACTCACCTGTGACTCGTCCCGAGTCACTCTGATCTGACTAGCTCTGCCTCGAATGCCTCGAGCTTGGCTCGAGCTGCTTCGACTTGCTGTTTTGCTATGGTCTCTTGCTCGGTGAACTCCCGGATCACTGCATTGTTCACGGGCCCTTCTAGGCGTTGTTTTGTTGTGATGACAACCTGTTCTAGCTCTGCTCCCCGGCTTTCAACCTCTGTGAATAATTGGCACGCCTTATCTTGTACTGGTTGAAGTCGTTGAGTAACTTCCATCACTCTGCTTTGAATCGTATGGATCTGCTGTTGGGCGGTGCGTTACTCTTGAGACGGCTTCATTCTTTCCACGGCCGACAAGGCCTTCAGTTGCGCCTGTAGTGTGTCTACGTGCTACTTTGCTTCCTTCAGCTGCAACTCTAATGCCTGTAACTCTGGATTCTCGGTGAGGTTCTCATATGTTTGGACGCTGCGGTTACTCAGTTGCTTGCACTCCAAGGCAAGAGCTTTTAGTTTGTCAACTGCACTGCGGGCAGTTACTTCCCTTTGGTTTCTTACATCTTGAGGGGTCTCGGGTACAGTGCGGAGCTCCAAGTCTGCTATGCACTGCTGGAGCTGCTGGATTACTTCTTCAAGTTGTGCCACCAGCTGTGGAACTCGCTCTTCGGTCTTTACTTCTACGATTGTCACAGAGCAAAGTGCTCTGTGAACCATTTCCTTTACTTCGAGTTGCTCTGCAAGCAATTGTTCCTTGCTTTGTTGCAGTTGTGTTTTTTCTTCATCCCACTTCGCTTGTAGAGCAAGCTTCTCCCGTTCTGCAGTACTGCATTGTTCTACAAGGTCTCCCTGTACTTGTGCCAAAGCCTGGGTGGCTTGCATTGTTTCTTCCTGAGCTCATCGAAGGTGAGCTTCCATTGTATCAGCAATTCGGTGGAATTGAGCTGGCTCATCCCCCAGTTCTGGTGTTCCTGCTGACAGAGGCGCAGTGGAGACTGGGCGGCTGGATTGTAGTGCCTGTTGCACTCCTTGGAGCTCGTCCTTAATCCGATGGAACACCTCCTCCTGCTTAGCTTCTTGGTTCTCTGCTATCTCCAGCTAAGCATCATTCAGGGCTGCTACGATGAAATCGAAGTCGTCTGAGGTGAGGGTAGTCTGCATTTTGGTCATAGATGCTCTCGATTTCTTCCGGGAAGAAGGCTTCAGGGGCGAAACCTTCCTTTTCTTCGAGGGATCCTCCTCGTCTCTTGGCGGTGTAACCTCGCCTTTCTTCTGTTCAACTTCTGCGCCATCTATCTCTCCGCCATCTCCTCCTTGCTCTGCTAAGATGGAAGCGGTCCTCACGGATGCACTGTCTAAATCATGGACCTCTTCAGTCTTCTTTATCTTGCTAGGTCCCGGTGTATCATGCACTGCTTCCGGACTATCAATGTCGAACATCTCCGTAGGGTCGGCTGGAATGAGGAGGTTCGCCGACCAGTCCTTGGTGATTTCTTCTAAGTCCTCCTCTATCATCTTGTAGTAAGATTGAAGTTGTTGCTTGTGCTCGTCAGCGCGCGCTGTAATGTAAATGAAATGGCGGTCCGCGCTGAATTTCATTAAAGGTCGAAACCTGTGGAGAGTATTTGGCGTAATGCGAGGCTCGGACTGGATAGCTAACTTCAGCTGATTGTAATATGTGTGGAATACGGCATTTGACTGCCATTGCTTGTTCATGTCACTGGAATACCACAGTGTACTAAACTTCGCGGCCAAAGGTTCAAAGGGCTCGATGTCCGGGAAGGTCGCACCTTCTGGCATCTCCCATTCGATGAAAGCAATCAGGATTAGGAGCCAACTGAAGTGGAACTCGTATCCTTGATCTTGCGCTTCCCTGCAGTCCAGTTCCAACTGGTTCACGAGGTACTTTGCCCAATTCATTTGTAGGCCCTCCGCGCACTTCCCTGCGATGTAGACTACAAAACCAGTGACTTGGGTGGGCCGGTTCTTGCAGACTAACTTTCCTGCGATCAATTGACAGGCTAGGCGCACTGCGCCGCTTTGTATAGAGGCTACCTTGTAGCCTTGCGTGCCCTTCTCAACATCATCGTAGGTGTCTTTTATCCTTTGAGCTAAAGCGCGATCCATTGTTTTTCTGGGATAGAAATCTTGAGGGTCAAGGCCTTGCATACTCAGTACTGTGATCTGATTGATCAATGTCGGATCCACTGTGATACGGCGGTTTAACCACAAGTATCTGCCATGGTAACAGGACAGCAGCAGCTTGACACATGCATTCACTTCTTGGTGTCTTCCGAAGTGAGGAATCTTCATGACGTTGAGCAGTGTGGACTGCCCGAGGTTATGGGTCCATGACTGAGGGACGATCTTTGAATTCTTTCCTTTTGTCCTGGTCAGGTACTTATGTGGGGCGAGCATGTTGTAGACCTTCCTGTCGCCGAGGTTGAAGTCACTAAACTTCAACGTTGCTATCTTTTCTTGATCTACGCAAACTGCGCGTATCCCCTTCGGGAGGTACGCAGTAACCAAGTTATACTCGAAGTCTCTGGGCACACTGTCTCGATTTATTGTGCCGCTCAGAGGTGGTAGATAGGCGGGTAAAATGCTTGAAATCAACTTAGCATTCGCGAGATCGTCTCTGTGCTTGGTTCGCTTCTCCTCTGCGGGTCGTGATGGTCCAGCTCAAGCAGTAGACAGAGAGGCTGGCAGTCCTCTCGTCGATGATGCTTGTAGACCAATAGACAATCCTCTCTCCGAAATGACTCTTTTAGTCATCAAGTTGAGGAGTACTTCTGTTACTGATTCTTCAACTGCGGTGAGCTCGTTGGACATATGCGCTTGGGATTAATAATATCGGGTTCACAATTAACTCAGATACTGCACTAGAATAAACAGCAAGAGGGCAATGATCACTGTATACAATTCACTTGGTCTGCGGGCTCAAATTCTTGGTTAGCAAAAGTGTTCTTCGTGCATGGCGCGATGGGATAAGTAGACAACTCGGCAACGGTTCGCTTGTAACGAGTATGAAGACTCATTAACTCTTGTTCTATCCGTTATGGCGCGGTCCAACGATCTGGTGTCGAGCTATTAATGCTTTCCGACCCGTTTCGGAGCGGCAGTCGAACGGATATATCGGCCCCAATGGCTATATTGTTTTGCCATGGCGAAGTGCCATGTGTCGTTGTTCTGATATCCCGACGAAGCTCCAATTCTGCAAATTTTATGTCTGCGAAGTTCCCTCTGGAACCTTCTGTAGCTTTTCAAACTTAGCTTTCTTCTTACTTAGCTTTCTAGCCTTCTTCCCAGTGAGCTTCGTCTCAGTAATCCTTTTTCCATTCTAATTCTTATCGTCTTTGGACATAGTCACTGCGTGTTGTTGAGATTCTTTCTTAGGACTTAGGGGTAACACCTCTTCTTTATCCGAGATAGGTACTTCAGTCTCTTGTGAGTCTTCTAATGTTTTTGCAGCTTCGACATCTAGGTTCTTAGCATTAAGTAGCTTCGACCTATTCTCCTATTCTTCAATCAAGTATGTGATCCTTCTAGTCATGAAATCTTTTAACTCTTGTTTCTTCTGCTTTAAAACTTCTTCTTCTTTCTTTCTGGCTTGATCTCTTTCAATCCAAGTTTTTCCTAATAACATGGTAAACGGAGCGTTGTCCTCAATAAATTTAATAATTTCAAAATCTTCTTCTGTCGAAGTTCCATTTGCATTCATAGGTATCTGAGCGAGCCTCCCACACAGGTTTACCAGTTTTCCTCTGAATAACCCTATTCCTCCTAATGAAGGAATCATAGCAGGCCTCCCTATAGCTTTCCAAGTTTTCTCTGTCATGATATTCACCTGTGTTTCCTCATCTAGAACACAGTCAATGTCAAAGTCTCATATTCTTGCATCAATGCATTCATTTTCTTTAAAGATCTTTGATAATCTAACATGTCGGTGGTCATTAAAGGTTTCTTTCATCTGTAGCAATACCTTCTCTGATTCTTTCTGGGGTTCTGCTATAGTCTTAGTTTCTGGATCTGCCTTAGGGTCTTCTTGTCTTATGTTCATACTTTCAAGCTTAGCAATCATTCTAGGGCAATCCAATACTTCGTGGTTCATAAATTTGCAACAAAGGCAACCAGGTCTTCTCCCAGAGCATGCCTTAGCAAGATGTCCCAGTTTTCTGCAGCTATAACAGAGGGTTAATCCTCTCTTTCTTTTAAATGATCCCCAACTTCTCCGGTACTGTGCGCTAGGATCTGTTGTCGTCCTTATACACACTTGCAAACGTGAGCTAAGTCCTGCTCACTTAGTGTGTCCTTGGAGGCACAATGCCTAGGTTCAAAGCCCACGCTGTCACTTTGACTTGAACCTCTTCCGTCTAGGCTCACTCCTAGGGAAGCCAAGGGGGTAGTCCCTAATTTCTAGATAAGTTTTAAAGTTAGGTTCTAGGAGTTGATTTTAATTTCTTAAGGTTAGAGGGGATCTATCCTATGATGCTAAGGCAACAATGCAAGATGCAAGGATTAAAATGCCAAGAAAGTCTTTTCCTAGGGCAACTAAGACTAGTGCTTAAGATTGGGCAAGGGGTCAACTAGATGTTAGGGTGTTTCGTTACAAGTAGATTACAAAATACTTACAAAAGAATAATTGAATCAAATATTATATACAAGAGTTACAAGTAAAGAATGCTAAGGTACAAAAGCAAGCTAACCACTTTTAAGTAATTGTGTGCAGGATATAAGGAGATCAAAGCATCATCACATTATGAGATTATCATCAACACATCATTATCACCAACACATCAACAAAGAAGATTTAGAGATTTTAAGCACAAGTGTTATAAGGATGATGAAGATTACCAACTCTTAGTTATTAAACCCACAAAGTATTTAGATGTTTTAGCCCATGGTTGGATTATTAAAGGTTTCTTAAGATTATCAAGTTTTAATTACCTTTATTAATATTTTCACCAAAGCCTCCTCCTCCTCCTCCTATTGCCAAATGGTTGTTGGATGCTCAAGATAGTATGGCAACAAGGCCAACCCTAGCTGTCACAGTCAGCCCAAAGCATTGAGTTTTTACGGAAAGGACACTCTTTTGTGTCGTGAGACCGTCCCCGGTCTATCACCGTTCGTTGCCCTCCTCAATACCTGTTTTAGATGGTGAAGATGGTGGTCTAAGGTACCCTATTAAGTCTATTAAGTTATTATATTAATTAGGTAGACTTTTAGGTGTATTTTAGAGTGTTTTGAAGATTTTATGACACTTTTAAAATGTGATTTAGTGCTATGGCCGAAACTTACTTCAGCTTATATGTGTTGCTTAAGCTTATGAAATGAAAGGCATTAACACATATAAGCTATGTGAGAGCAAATTACTTAGTGCACCAATATGTAGCTTGCAAAGTAAAGAAGTAAAACCAAAAGGGGCAAGAACAACTTGCCAACAAGATATGAAAATAAACACACTTATCTTATCTTGATTTAGAACATTTAGATCCAAGCCAAGTGTGAGAAACAAGATTTAAGTGTTTGTCTACAATATCAACTTAACCATGAAAGTTACTTCAAGCATGTGGCAAATGGCCTTAAAAGATTAAAGCATGGAAGAAAAACACCATTCACTTAACTTATTGAAGCATTTAAACATTTAGGGTTAGATTTAAGCATGTAAAATAAAGATTAAACTTTAAGGACCTTAAGCATGCAAATAGATCTAGCTAATTTGATTATGCCCAATAGGCTTAAGCTAGAGATTAATTATGTGTGAGATATAGATCTAGAATATATCAAAACACTAAGCACTTAGATCAATAACACACATTAAACCCTAACCTTACCTTTGGGGTATTCCTCTCCCAATAGGTAGGCAATTATTAGACTTGCTTGATTATCTTAGAAAAACTTGGAAGAGAGAGAAAGAAACAAGCAAGAGAGACAAGCCAAGGCAAAAGACAAGCAAACCAAACAAGCAAGCCCTAATCCCCACGTCTTAGGGTTTGGGAGATGCCTTCCATCTACCAAACCCCACTTCTTAGCTCAAGAAGGTGCCAAAAATGCAAAAAGAGCAAGATCTATGCTAAACCCCAGCTACCCCAAGGCTCACACCTGGGAGGAGACCGTACCACTCCTTCTCCCACAACTATAAGCCACTAAATTAGCAAAAAGAGAATGATTTATGCTCAAGAAAGCTTAGAAAATAAGAAAGAAGGTTGAGAAATAGCTACCAATCCCTTTGTGGGGTCTTTGAGTGTTGTGTGGATGCCTTTGGGTAGCCAAAACCCCTCTCAACCAGATCTGAGCCTGCAAAAACCAGCAAGGTATCCTTGCTGGAAATGCTACACACAACAAGCAAAGTGAAGAAAAACTTTTGTCTTTTTAGAGAAAAAAAAAATCTTAAGAAAATTTGATAAAATCTAATATAAATGACCTATCTTGCTAAGTTAAACTAGCTGAAATATATATGAATGTGAACAACAATAAGAAGAAGAGTAAAGGGTGAGAAAGTATGGAGTTTGTATGTGTCTCAAGGGAAGAATCTTCCTTGCTGCATTCCCAATGAAACCCTTGAAGCTAAACCTGCAAAACTTGAGAGGTGATGTGCATGCAAGAGATAATATGTTGCATATACTAACAAGATGACATTTCAATCCTATCTAGCAAAACAAGATATATAGATCTACAAGCATATGCATTGATAGATCTACACAAGTAACATTTTACCTAAGATCTAATGTGTGCAATCACCAACCAAATCTAAACAAATTTATCTCATATGTGTGGCAAGAACAAGCATATGCATAGCCTTCCAATTATCCTCCAAAGCTTCTCTTTATTACTCAAGAAAATGGATCTTGGAGAAAAATTACTCCAAAACCCTAAGAGCCAAAGAATGGAAATTATGGAAAGAAAGAGAGAGAGAGTGAGAAATCAAGTAGCATAACAATAGCTCAATATATGGTGAGTTGGGAGTGAGGAAAGAGATCTATTTATACTTGGAGAGGCAAACTCACCCCTCTTTGATCAATGCCAAGTGTCCACCGCCAAGCATAAGAGTAGATCTCAAGGCTAGGGCGCACCATATAGCGTTTAGATCTTAGATCTAGGGTGTAGAATGGTGTGGGAGGTGTTGGGATCAAGAAAAGGGGTGTGGGAGGCTTAGGGATAAGTGCCAAGGGAATGGAGTGGAGTAAATAATTTTTAAAACATTATTTTTGGAATTTTCTAGATGGAGGGGGGCGCAACTCTCCTAGGAGGGCGCAACTTTTGGGGGAAAAGCAAAGAATGGGAGGCAATAAATGCAAGAAGAGGGAGTGGGATGAGGTAAGGAGGGACGTGGGGGGTGAGGGAAGGCACACCAACCAAGGGAAGGGGCCCTCACCACTTAAAACAAAAGATGCCACATCTTTCTCCTCAAGGGGGGCGTAACTTTCCCCTAGGGCGTCACCTTTTGAAGGGGGTGAGAGGGTGAGAAGTAAGAGAGGGTTAGAAAAGGTTGGGATGGGTAGGTTAGGCTTAGGGAGTCTCTCTCTAACTTTATCCCATCATTTAACATCCTTTTAACTCATTATTACATTTTTACATTTTTGCCATGTTTGGACTTTAGCAATTAAAATTGTTGTTATTGACTGACTGACACTCCAGGTGGACAAACCCATAGCAAAAGTTGTCCAACTGAGCTGAAACTTGGTCCATGGATGTGGGGGGTGCTATTCCATTTCTTTTGAGCACAAATACCCCTATCAAAAGTCCAAGGACCTAGTTTTTACAATTTTTGCTCAAAAAT